>VZTL01026194.1:11691-25011 GCA_013400535.1 Scopus umbretta
TTTTTTCCAAAGCTGAGTCACTAGTCCCAGTACAGTGACACATTAGGTTTCTTTGAACCCTCTTGCTGACATCTGTACCCCTTGTATGAATTTCAAGAGGAGGTCTGTTGTGGCTTTCTCTGGAGATCTACGGAAAACTCTTTGATTCTTCTTTCAGCCAACACTGATTCATTGGGAGATCAAGGTGGAGGGCATGCTCCTCATATGCCTCATTAGATCATTGCACAGAATAAGCCTTTGCAGGAAGCATACCAAATTAAAATTACTTTCTTGCAGCAGAGAACAGCATAGCAAGTGTCCCTGTCTTGGTTTCAGCTTAATTCAGAGTTCATTTTCTTCCTAGTAGCTGCTATAGTGCTGTGTTTTGAACTTAGTNACTATCCCTCCGGGACAGGGGGAGGGTGAGCGAGCGGCTGTGTGGTGCTTGGTTGCCGATTGGGTTTAAACCACAACAGTCCCGAACCACACAACTCTCTGACTGGGCATTGCATCTACCTAACAACATTACAAGACAATTACCATGCAAAGTAGGGAAATACAATCTGACAGCATAAACATTTAACCAGAGACAGATCTGTGTTACAATGGATAGCACTGCATCACACACACTGCAGTGTTTGTGTACACAAACCCCTGTCTAGGTTAAAAAGTCCTTCTGCTGTAGTTTTGCCCACAGGAGGAACCACATGGTAGACTGTGATGGGAGTGAGAGAGAAAGTGTGAGGGAAGGAGACAGATATTTTCATTCTGTTTTATTTGAAGCATTAAGTGTAGTTTTTCCCATTCTGTGTCAATAATTTGTAATAATTGTATGCAGTGCCTTCAAGATCCATTTGCAGGATGTTTGGCACCAGATCACTCCCTTCCACAGCAAATCCTCCATAGAGTCCTCAACCCTGACTTTCCAATTCTTACCTGGAAGGCTAAGGATGAACCAGCAGGTCACCAGAACATCAGCCACAAGGAAGGCCCAGAGGGATTTGGAAGTATCACAGAAGAGGATAAGAATGAATTGTTGGATGGCTTCTTGTGCAGCCTTTGCAAACTCAGCAGGCTCAAACCACAGGAAGGTTTCATCTGCAACTGGGGTCTGAGGCAAGCCACTGCAGCACTTGAGGCTCTTCTAAAAGGTTAAGCAATTTATTTTTCATGTCCATGAAAGTACATGGGCCCTGGGAATAATTTCCATCCCCCTCTCCACTTCGGTTCAGCCCCAATACACATTAAAGTACAAAATACACAGCTAAACCATTGCCAGGCTGGCTTACAGTGCTCTGCTGTTTTTCCAGTTTTGAAGCATTAACCATCTTGGAAAAATGTGCAAAAGTATTTGACACATACTCAAAAATAAACAGCTGGAGGAATAAAGGGGTGGGTGTGCAGGGACTACTCATACAGTCCCTCCTACAAAAAGCCTAGAAAATAGAGAAGATTAAGTTGTTGAGCAATTATTTCAAAACTAAGATGCAAAAGGAGGTGAGGAAACCAGTGCATTCATTAAAACTATGCAGGTAACAGCAGGCTATTGTCAGCACCTTAATCACAGTCTCTGGTACAGCAACAATTAATGCCTTCATTTTGTCACAAGGACACAGTCAATAGCAAGGTGCTGTTATACCGGCATGAATACTGTGGGATGGATGCTGTGATTCAGGAGACCATTGTTCCTTCCTAGATCCCAGAGGAAAGGGATTCACTGCAGGAATCCCTACTTATTCCTCTTCCCTTGTCCATTTGCTCCCAAATGATGAGAACAAAAAAAATGTTTTCCCATTTACCTTAATCTGACCAGACCCAATTTCCTAAATAACACCATGTGAAGGCTGCAAGGCAGGTAGCCCATAGGCACATGACCCAGATCTCTCCAATGCCTAAGTTGTCTAAAACTGTTCTGAAAGAAGAGCCTTGCAACTCAGGTATGATGTTGATGAAATATTACCATCATTCCTCCTGAAAGTGAATCAATTTATCACAATGTTGTTGGCTTTTATTCCAGAAATTCCAGATACAAAGTGAAAAATATCATAGTATTAAATATTTTGCAGTAATAAATTAGTATAATTGCAGATTTAATACTATCTACAAAATGTTCTTTCTCAGGAGAAAACAGGTATTTTTCTAATGTTGTCATAGTCCTGGCAGTTGATAGAAATGCAAAGTTAAACAACAGAACCTGCTTTAATTTCACAGTCTGTGATTCTTTCATAAAACTTTTAAAGATCAATTATGTCCCATCAATGCAGAAGTCAGGCTGAACTAAGTGATTTATGCATAAATAGCCTTACACAGTCAACTACTGTAGAATGAGCAACTCATCTGTTAAACGTACATTCAAAGAACTGTTATTTTTGGCACTGAATTATACTTTACCATTACATTAATCTTTCTGATTCTTCATATTTTCTGTTGTGGAGGCATCTTGTTGTACACATGAGCTCTGTGGGACTTTCATAAAACATGTACAGTTGAATAAAATAGAAATAGAAATCAGAGAGCAATTGTTTACTGATGGGCCTGTGCAATATCCCAAACACAAAATGAAAACGGTGAATTAATGCTTTTCAAAGCCACCCTCATTATTTATGTTTATCCCACAGTCAGTTTGTTTAAGACCAAAAAAAAAGAGACAGATTTGCTTTCCTTTCCCCTGGAAAATAGAGGAAGTGTTTGCATTCCAGTAGAAGCTGGAAGCATGGCTGGGTGTGACTTCTGAAGAAATGACATTGCAATAGCTTGTTGGGTTTTTCAGATTAAACTGAAGGCTTGCCTAAAAAGTGAAGGCATTCTTCCTCATCTGCAGCAGAGCTAACAACACTCAGACAAACCTTTGAAAATTCATTCTCCAGCTCGGAGAGGCTGGAAATATCAAGTAGCCAACATCTGGTGGTAGAGCTTGTGTGCTCTGGTGTCTGCCTTATTTTTAGCTCTACAGTCCATAGTAGTAATTTTATCACCAAGTACCTCTCAACACTGTCACAAAGCAGCAGGCAGTACCCACAGCTAATGGAGAGTGGGGAGGAGCAGGGAGCCCTTCTGGATCTGGCATTTCCCTCCTGCTGCAGGGCAGCTGCCAAGCTCTCATGCTGCAAAGGTGAGATCAGGAGAAGAGCTGAGGGGCAGGATACATCCCAGCAGGTGGCACGGTAGAGCGCTGTCCCAGTACAGCAAAAGGCTGTTTGTCTATTCAGAGAAGCCACAAACTATCAGAGCAAGATGTTGGTGTACACTGGCATCTTCATGAGTCTGAGAAATGGTCTACAAAGTCAGTATACAACCAGAGATCTTCAGAAGTATTTTTGGACTAGCTTATAAAATATACCTGCATACTAGTGAAAACGCAGACTCATTAATAGTTCCATTTCATATTTTTAACTGAAGAATTAGAACTATATTCATGGTGGCTCTTTAGTCAGACAGAAGAGCCACTAGGTATTTTGATTTTGCTGTTGAAGAGTCCTGCAAGTCCACACTCAAAACAGCACACAATCCAAATGCTAAAGTAACAAAGAAAACCTATCACAGAGGAGAAGGAACAGGCAATATCTATTCAGGCAATATCTAACAGAGCAAAGCATCAACATTCGGAAATCCTTTTTATGTTCTTAAGTCTGTGATCACCCAGTGGAGTAAATGAGTTGAGGTGGATCTTTAAAATCTCCCTGTAAAGTAAAGGATTGCAGCACATTGTAGGAATACAAAGCTTATTGCACATCTAAACCTATTATCTACAAGAAGCAGTTACAGCGCTGTCATACCCAACAAAACCTCCAGGAAAGAGTAGGGTTTTTTCTGCCAGCATTAGGATGAGCATGGGGGAGAGCACGAGAGAACCTAGGAAATATGTTTCCCTTTGCACCTGATTTATTGCTATTTGTCTAACAGCAGTGTGGCTGAGCCCCTGAGCTTGCAGAAAGAGACCTTCCGGGCTGCTTTGTGTTGTGCCAGTGGATGGTGGATGGATCGCTCTGTGCTCGGTCTGGCTCAGCCGCATCTCTCTTTCATAATGGTGCCATGGGTGGAGAGACCACGATATGACTATCTCAGTGCGTTGCAAGAAGTTAGGACCAAAACCAAAAAGAAACCATAAAGGCTTAAGAGCCCTGTATCCAGCAGTCACCAGCTTTTAGGAGGAGAATGAAGGAATTGAGAAAGGATGGAACTAGAAAACTCTCATCATAAGAACAGTCTTTTAACAGAGTCGCTTCCTCTGTTATGTCCTTACATGCTCTGAGCACAAGGTACTTACAGAATTCCATGTTTTATTGATCATCCCATACTTAAGTTCAGCTAATGGATGGTACCAGTCATTCAACCAGTTGGTAGAGGAGAGATTTTAAATCATGCTGAAACACAAATATGACTCACAAGACAGATTTTATGCATGTGCTAGAGCATCATAGCTTAGAGTTCAAACACAGAAAAGATTTTGAAAAACAAAGCAGAATGGGTCTGACTCCACACTGCTCTGCATCCTGCAATCTTTTACATACGTACAAAATGTAATGCAACCAAACAAAAGCAGTGTTGTTTATCCACTTTCCAGTGACACCAGGCAGATCATTTAGGAGCACATACAACTTTCAAACCACAAACAATGTAATGCTAATTCTAACTTCCCAACAGGGTAGCAAGAGCTCCTGCTTTCCTGAATTGGGCCCTTAAATAATGACTTGCCATACAAGACAAAGGAAACTAAAGTATTTTCTATTAGATAATCATTTTAACCTCTTCTTTCAGTAAACAGAGTGCAGAAGGTTCAGTCTAGCTGGCAGGAAAGCTCATTTCATTAGTAACAGGAATTTAACCTGTAGGGGAAGCAAACTGATTTTGAACATACCTATCTGAACATGTGGTCACAGCATTGTGACCTTGCTTAGAGGTTCCTGGTGACAATGAGAAAATTTTTATTAATTTCCCTTGAAGAACAGCAGATGTGGGTAGTAAACAGGTCCCTGTGACTCTCCAGTCTGAAAGGGGCTGCAACACTCAGATATCGGCAGCTACAGCAGGGTAACCCTTAACAGAGGTTGCTTCTTTCCAAAAAGCAGCCTAGAGGTGGGAAGGAGTTTCTGCGATGTTGCCTTGACAGAGCTGCTCCCTCCTGCCCCCGTATGAAGGTGAGGTTCTCCTCAAGGACTTCTTGTACCAAGAGGTTCCTGTGGGAAACCTCGGCTGGTCTGAGGGATAGGAATGCAAGTTTAACATTGNGACAGGTTCCCACTCTTCCTTGGCCACAGGGGAGCTGAGTGACCAGCGCTATCTCCAGACAAGACACAGATAAACACCCATCTGAGGGCAGAGATGGCAGAAAAGGGTATTAAACGCCTTTCTTTCTGGAAGGGCTGAGGCAGGATCATGTGTGAGGATGGCCAATAACCCTGCTATGGTAAAGAAAGGGTGAGAGTCTCCTTGACTGTTGTATTACTCATGTTACTATACAGTAATGTAACAGGCAGGGGTTTTGTCCCCATTGCTCTGTTATAATGAGCTTCTTCCTGAGCTGTTTGTCCCACAGTTTTGTGTTGCTGCAGTTTTTCTTGTCTTCATGAAGCAGAAGAGCACCAGCATCTCCTGTGGCTTAGGAAGAACTGTAAAAACCCTGATTTGAAAGGACCTCTGGGCCTGCTGCCTGGCCGCTTCAGGCAGCAAAGGATTCACATGCTATTGAATTACAGTCTTCTGTGACTGAAGGGAGCAGCAAGAGAATGCCGCGCTCATTGGCAGTGCAGCTGCTGAAGCATCTTTTTACACTTTTTAAACATCAGCTCTCTCCTATAGTAGCTGCATTGCATAAACAGCACATGCAGTGCCTTACCCTTCAAACTAGCATCCAGCTGCTGAAAACAATTTAGCCTGATGCCTGGTGGTGTTAGTCTAAAAGTATATATATATTGTATATATACTCCTGCATTACAGAATTATGTTATACACACATACAAAAATGTGATCATGCCTCATATAAGGTAAGCCTGTTTACAGAAGGTATCACAACACATAGACCTCTAAAGTCCTATGGAATCATCCATATTAACATTATATGTTATAGAACAGAAATAGTTTTTGTATTTTTTAAATACAAAACATTTATAATTTTTTATTTTAAAATTATGTGTCCAGTCTTTAGAAAATGATGCAGGTATGCACACAAATGTGAGTCTATGTGCATATATCTAAAAGATCACATGTGTATACATACTGTACATATAAAATCACATATAATGTGTGTACATATATATACATTCTCTGCAATATGCATGTGTTATTATGTGAGAAGAGAACATAACAGCTTGTTTCCAGGGAAATTACAGCTAAAGTCCTTAAGCACATCTCTCCTCTGCTCACATGGAGAACATCTGAGGTAGTGGAAGAAAAAACAAGAGTGTGGTATGACAGCACATTTGCATGCAAGATAGAAGTTTGCAAGGCTATGTAGAAAGCAAGGATATACTTTTTCCTCCACTGTCAGTGACTGCTGAGGTCAGATACTGTGAACCAGGAGACTTTCCCTCTCATAGAGACAAGGCACCACCAAGCTGCTGGTGACTCCCACCTTGCTCCTCAGCAAAGTCTTCCATCAAATTGAAGAACCAGCAACAGTTTGAAGGTAGCAATAAATGTTTCGAAAGCAACAATAAAGTTGCAGTGAATCTACTTTCTCTCCTCCTCCTTTGACAACCTTACATGCCACACAGTCATACATACATGCAGAATATCTTCCCTGATATTTATGAACGTGTACATACATACCCAACACAGAGTGGTTCTATCAGAGTTTAGGACAAACGGTTAAAAGCATGTAAAAACATATACACTTCCACACGTGCACAGATTTTCTAGGTCTCTGCTACTCATGAGCAGAACAAATGCAAATGAATGGAGAAAACTGCACAAAGCTGTGTCTTTTACCTATTTTATTTATTTATAACATTTATTGAGGGCTTTGTAAAACTAATTCTCAGTCGTTACTTGCCATTTTACAAGCATGTTTAACATCTGCCATGTCAGGTAAATGTGTAGCTATTTACTCTTCTGTAGAGATGGTGCTGATTACATAAAGGAGCAGATGTATTTCTTGGGCAATGCAGCTGAAACAGAAATATTTTGTCCCACGGGAAACCAGCCATGATGTATGAAATGTGCTGAGGATACAGGATGCAGTGCTTACTAGGAAAGTCTCAACAAATTCCCTTGCAAGGTGTGCAACCTCTGTACATCAGGAGCATCACCACCAGGTACCTGAACAAGCTGTAATGAAATTATTGCACTGACAATTGCAGACTCTGTTCATTCAATGGGGAGGCCAACGGCAATTTTTCTTCTCAGCTAAGCCCTTTTTCTTTCTCACACAAACACACACATACTTTGCATATAACAGCCCTTTATATGCTCTCCTTTCCTTTGGGGACCATAGATGTCCTGACTCCGTAAGTGCGTGCAGCTGGCCAGGACCCTGCTGTGCAGCTTCATTATTGTAATGGTTATGACCCATGCCAAAACCTATCACTTTTTGCTGCTGTGCCAGTGCCATCATTTGCTCTAGGTCCTCTTCTCCATGTTTAACCTTGGATTACAGCCCACACCCATCACTCTCTGCCCTGATGTTGTTCTCCTCCCCTGTGATCAGCATTCATCTCCCTGATCATACTCACAGCCACCTTCTGCACCTTTCTCCTTTTCAGATTAGTTTACACTTCCTTTCATCCATCCAAAAATATAGCACCTCCAAGCCATATCACACATAGGCAGCCTGTCTTTGGACAAAGTTACCTCACAGTATTTACTACATAATTCAGTAGCTCACTCCTTAATGGGCTCTACTCTGGCTGCAGGCAGATCTAGTCAAGGTATGTTAATTAGCAAGCAGTCAGACTTATGAAATATTGGCCTGGTAATTATCTACTGAAAATTTTTATCTTACTGAACCATTTTTGAGCCCTTCTAAATTGCTTCCCATCAGCCCAGCAGGGTTGTTTCAGAGGTAGTGACTGGTACAGTACAAAGAGGTTGAACCTCACTAATGAAAAATCCTCCCTGAAAGTAGTATGCAAATGGGATTTATTTCATCCTTTAGAGTCAGCAACTCAGAATTCTCTATGGCTGCCCCACTTGTTAGAACAAAGGCATTTTGCTGGATACATACTCTGCCCTCTGTCCCTGTTGCTTTGTTCCTCAGTAAAATTCACACTCAGGAAGAAGTGAGCAGTCAATATAGTTCAATGAGTGACACACCACAGAGGAACAAGGACCCTGCAAAAAATATAGAGTCACGCTGTAGCCTTCTCACTTTTAAAAGCCCAAGTGGTTTCCAAACATTGTGCCTTTCCTTGTACACTCTGCTCACAATCTGGAAATTCACAAAAGGGGTTTAGTTCAGAATTGCACAGAAAGGGCAATGAAATACTGCCCTGCTGGCACAGTTCAGTGTTAGGTGCTGCTCTGACTTAATAAATTGTGAAAGACCACAGGCTCTTGCCTGATGGAGAACTTCCTCAGAGGATTTTTAACAGCTCTTTGATCTGAGGCTTCACAGTGTGATGCACAGATTGACTGAAAGATACAATGATGTTACTGAAGTTTGAGTGTTGTTTGATTGATACAGAATTGTACTAGCTTCCCTTGTCTCTTGTGTCATTTAATTTGATCTTTCTTGAGCTTCTTCCCTGACATTTCTAATCATACAGCAGATTTTTGTAAAGGCCAGGGGGACAGAGGGGGATGCAGGACACCAGATTGTTCTCAACCTTTTCCAAATGCAGTCGCCTACCACAGTATTTCTCTCTCTTGCAGTGGTGCTTTCCTGGAGTTTTCCTCCATTCTTCCATCACATCTGTACAAGTACATTCAGAGATGAGAATTCAGAAAAAAATAAATATATGAGCACAGACCTTGCAGGAGGTGAGTTTGTCATTATTCTCTTTAATGGCATTGATTTCCTTTTCATTTTCACTGCTGAAGAGAAAGGAAGAACTGTAAATAAGAGAATAACGCTACTGTCACACTGACATACTGTAATGAACAGTACAATACACCTTGAATGAAAAACAC
Organism: Scopus umbretta; assembly: GCA_013400535.1. NCBI lineage: Eukaryota > Metazoa > Chordata > Aves > Pelecaniformes > Scopidae > Scopus > Scopus umbretta. The sequence goes on from VZTL01026194.1 coordinate 20,737, forward strand.
AGGAAAGCAGTTCTGCAAAAGTACCATTTCCAGGGTCATAGGTGATGTATTTATAGAGTTTTATTTTTTCCTGGCTTATTGTGTAATGGAATTGTTGAAATGCAGAACCAGAAGGTGCTCAAGGGGTCACATAGGACAGCACTCACTGAGACATTTACCTTCTTCCTCTGAGGATGGGGGAGTTTGGCATCCTGTCGGACCTCCTCTGGTGTCTGGGGACCAAGGCTGTGAGTGCAGAAAACCCAGTTTATCAGAGGGCGGGACGAGCTGCACCACCCAGCATGATAAGTGTGAGCTGAGGAAAACTTTGGCCCAGAGTAGACCACTGCTGCACTAGAATAAGTCACCTTAGCACCCTCATGAATGAGCTTTTTGGCAAGCCAGAGACAGACACCAGGCTGAAAAATTCTCATCTACCATATCCCTCCTTGCACCAAGACACGGTCCCCTGTCTCCAAACCCCCACATATCCACTTTGCTTGCATGAACAACTGAAGACTCTCTATAACTGTGCATGCTGCATTTACCCTAGAGAGAAAGCTTTTCCTAATATCTAAACTAAATGTTCTCTTGATGTAAATTAAACTAATTTATTCTGGTCTTTCAGCAGAAAGTAAACCATGGCATAAATTGCTAGTTCTAGAGAGATCCTGTTTCATGCTCCTGTCATACTCCAAGATAAAGCCTGACCCTAAGCAATTTGAGACTTATACTTTTCAAATAGGACTGTCAAAAACATAATTCAGCAAGAAGGCAAGGATAGAAAGCTTTGCCATTTCTTAATGAGAAAGATGCTTGAAACACCTCCTTTTAGGGTGATCCTAAGATACAAGGAAGTAATTTGTAGCAATCTTACATGGTAAGGTCAGAGACAACCTGAGAAGATGACTTGAAAAACTTGGTCTGGTGATGAACTGTGACAAGAGAAAGTAAGTCTGTTTTAATGGAAATATTTCCTGACATAACTATTTGGAGATATTTGAGTTCACCAGTGAGTCAGACCCAAAAGGAGTAAAACTATTTGCACTTACTCAACCAAATCTCATCAAAAACTACCTTTATGAAAAAAGCTTTAATGCTACTGGATAACAGGGCTGGAGGAGGGGCAAGGGGGTAACCATCAGGTTAAGATAATTAATACGGTTTTAAAAAAAAAAAAAGTAAAAAACAACACAAAGGCATTTGTTTGGTCATTGCAACAGAAGCCCAGAAGATACTGTGAATTATTCTAGCCTTCAGCAGAATACCAGTCATAGTGATTTTGCCCCTCTCCTATCTAGCAATCCTATGCTCACATTTTATTTGATCCTGGTCACAGTTCTTTAATCCTTCTTACAGAGCAGACTTTACTGAAACAGATTATTGTACAGCAAGGTCTTTGCTATTTCCCTTGCTGTATTTATGTCTCCAGAGACTTGCGTAGGAAACCAATCAGAGCATCAGCTTCTTTCTGTCCATGCAGAAACATGAAAGGTTATGAGTTTCACTGCCCAAAACTGCCTTATAGTCTAGTATTTTAAATGAGGCCATTTTGAAAGAGAACTAAACCTCAGAAAATGCCATAAACTTCCTCAAAGAGTGTGTATTCTTCTGCAAGTTAAACTTAGTTACCAGACTGAATTTACCATTAACTTTACTGTAGACATACAACAGAGGGAAGGAGTAAATGCCATGATGTCATGCTGAGACAGACCTTTATGTGGAAAAAAATCCCATATCTGAAATTCTGAAGTACTTGGAAGCCGTGAGTCTGAGAATTAGTGTCCAGAGAGGGAATTAATGTGATACACAGATTTATCTGTCCTTATGGGGTCAAGTTTTTTATACTAGTGGCTTAACAGTAGGGTTTTGGTTTTTTTGCTCACAAGAGTTTTATGACACTGGTTTCCTGAATATTTCTTTGCCTATCAAGCATTCACAGACAGAGTAGGAATAAAGATCAATGTATTTTTAACTTACTTACATGGTACATTTGTTACAGATTATGCCATTTTGAAGACAGAAAACAAGCCTCAGAGCATGACTGTGAAGCAGATCTTCAGCCAGAAGATGAGTTCTTCTTATAGGAAAAGATGCACAAGAAAACATACTTAGATGAGCAATGGTTGTATGTCAGACATTAAACAACAGACAGAAGGAAAACCCCAGGGAGAAACGACGACTTAACTGTACACCAAGAAATGCAAGCTGGGTCTACTTGAAGATCAACTAAGGAGAACCTGAAGTGCTGATACACCAGGCAATCACTGGCTCTACAATTATCATTTCTCCTCAGGTTGTACCTGCCAGCATGACTGTAGGTTGTTGGCCAGATTTCTGTAGAATAACCTCTACAAGTAGTTGGGGTTTTTTTTATACATGTATATTAGCTATTAAAGAAAGAAAAGAGCAGAAAAGAGGAGAGCAGCAGCCAAGCAGCAGGAAAGATGTTCAAGGTAGTAGGGCAAGCAGGATCTTATGGAAGCTGCAGGGGCAGGAACTTGGTGCTCTGGGCCATGCTGACTGTGTAGACCATGAACGAGAAGAGCTTCAAAAATGTGATCATCACCCAGAAGTCTGAGGTGAGGCAGATATTGTCTGAAGCCACACCAGCAAACTAAGGGGTTGCGACAGACTAGCTGGGCCTGGAGTCCAGTGAGGCCAGGGAGCTGTGAGACAGTGGTGGAGAAAATGGGCTTTAACCTTCCAGGGCAAGTCTGTAACAGGATTGTGTCTGAACTATTGAAGGTAAGTAAAAGATCATCCTGGTCCTGACTACAGCGACTTGAAACACTGTCTGCTTTGTCAGGTGAAATGGACTCCACAGAGCTTCCAGATCCCATGGGAACACACCAAAACAGAGAAGTACAGAGGAAGTATCACCACCTTTCCCATGCAATGCTATTCAAACTGATGTACATCACTCTGAACCCTTCAAACCATTTGCATTTACAAAAAGAGCAACTTGTACTTGCAGTTTGTATCTTTACTGCCTGATCTGAACATTAGTTGCTTAATCTCTAATGATTTTCTTAGGGAGTTTCTAGACACCAAGACTGCCATCCTGCCGATGAGGAACCTGGTACTTGGAAGGCTGTGCAACGTGTTTTAGAAGCAGAAGACAGACCAAAGTCCAGCTCTCCCTCACAGCAGAGTCAATACAGCAGCACAATATTTGCAGGTTGCTTAAGTGACATGTAATTTAACTGATGTAAAAGTGTAACCGAATACTATTAGCCTATGCATGCCTGCCAAAATCAAACTGTCTCTCACTCCAGTGTGCTCAGAGGCATCACACAGCTCCTGAGCAAGAGTACATCAGAACAAGAGGAGTACATCAGCACCACCTCCTGGCAGCTGCCTTACTCCAGAGACTTATGAAATGAAGAGCAGCAGGAGAGAAAAAAAACTGATCTCCACGTGGGAAAAACAGCAAAATTGTTCTGTCCATGCACTAATGATAATACCTCCAATTCCTGTAATAGCCTTTCAGTACCAGGATATGTTTCTGCTATTTGGGAGTGATAGTCTAAATGGTAGTCGATGCCTTGAATGAATGCAGGGCACCATGGTAGGGAGCAGAATGAGACATAAACACCCCAAGACACACCTCCTTGACAAATAAGGACCAGGGAGAAGTAAGCCCAAAAGCTCTCCCCACATCACATGTTGTCACTGAAAATCAAATCACTCTGAAACTTCAGTGCAATGGCCTAAGAGAGGTTTTGAAACATGTATAAGTAGTCTTTGCAATAAGAAAGTCTGAGTACATCCATGCTTTGCTTGCTCCTCACATCAGTGTAGCCAAGACTGTGGTCTCCTTACAAAAGCCAGAAAAGCAACATCAACATTTGTCTGGAGCAGAGGGAAAGCAATTCAAAGATAAGCACCAGCTGTTTCCTTCAGAAGGTGTTGGATCCTGTACTTGAACATGACGGCCTCCCAAAGGACAACATGTTGATTATCAGCACTACAAAAAGGACTAAGGCAGCTTCCTAGGTCTTTGTCTGCACACTTGACAGTACAAAATGATGATGTAGGAGGGAAATCACTGAGCATAAAATGCTCCCTGACTCTCAAAACTTACATGGAGAAAAAAGGGAAGAAACACTTGCAGCACCAAATGAAATTATATTATACTTATTCCAGTTTTTCAAGCTGTGAGATTACTCAAGCAGAACTTCTGGTAACCAGGAGAAGAGCCAACTGGCAAATTGAAACCTGTTTATGTCAGTAGGAAAGATTAAGATCCTACAACAGAAGAAAAATAAACCTTATCATTTTTAACTAAAACTA
>VZTL01026197.1:2369-28912 GCA_013400535.1 Scopus umbretta
ATTCACATTTTCATTATTCTCAGTCATGACCAACCATATTTCCTACCAGAAACTGATCAGTTTGTAGAATATTTTTGACATTCATTCAGAATACTCACTCCAAGGAGTCTGGACCAGAGAAAAGGTTTTCATCTTTTTCATCTACTTTCATGCTACTACGTAGCAGTCAAATACTCTCTCTGTTCCTTCAACTGTTCCTCCAAATTCTACCTCTGCTATTTAACTTTTTCTTCCTCTTTAGTTCACTGAGAATCACAGATGCTCATTTAGGCTCAGATTCAAGAAAAGGAAAGCAGTGTTTATTCTCTGACTCCATCACAATTCTGAACAGGATTTAAGGTACATTTAAGGCTGTGATTAAGCCAAATCCCCCTTTCCTGACCTGGTCCTCTACAAAGCTCTTAGGTTTTTACTAAAAAGATAAAACTACAGGAATTAGGAGCTGACTTTGAATGAAGGAACCTTACATAAATGAAGACTCCTTTCCTCACAGCCACACAGGTTTTTCTATACACTAAAAAACTGTAAAGCCCAGAGATAATACTACAGGCATGCAAAGGAAAAAAAGAGAGAGAGATGAATAGAGCAGAATTTAAAGGTAGTCACATCACACGCAAATAGCCTATTCTGGAAATGATGCTCTGAAGAAAGGAGAAGCACTCTAAAACAGTCTCAAAAGAAGAAAGGAGGCCAAGCTTCAACTATTTTTACATAGTGTCAGTTTGCAGCTCATCAGTAGGACAGTGCAAGGGAGGATTATGCAACTCCTTCAGGATGGTTATCCTGTGAGAAATGTAATTAGAAGGGCTCTGCCTGCAAAGCTTGTCAGTCTGGAAAGGTTTCCTCAAAGGGAGAGATCTACTACCCATCCTAAAAGTGGGTCAGGGTCAAGACATAAAAAGAAAGGGAAAGGGAAAGAAGAGAAATAGTAACACAGTGAAGAGCTCCATGGAGCAGGCTTTTTACCCCTCCCTTATACCCACGAGGATGGCAAGGGCAGACAGAGAAGAGGCATCTCCCCTCTCACCATAGGGTACCAAGGAAGAGCAAAGAGTCTACAGTGCCAACAGTGGTCATGTCATCACATTGCTGACAATAGTGTCATCAAAAGAGCAGGAAGTCATAGTGGCAGCTGGAAGGAGGCCAAAGGTATGTGGGTGTTCCCCCTTTAAGGAAGGAGCTTTTTGTGCACTGTAGATCTGCCTATCCTATACCTATGACTTGCTGAAACACAGCTAAGACTGTGTTTGTATTTACATGGTAATTGTTTCATTAACAAAGTGTTCTCCGTGCCTAGTAATGCAGTAAATAACTACACTGAAACCAGGTAGAAGGCTGGGATTGCAGAATTAGAAGCAAAATGGCTTCAGGTGCACATGCTTCCTGCAGCCTTCAGGTACCAGAGCACCTGGCAAAATGCTCATGTTGTTCTTCTCAAGAGAGTCCACAGGCTAATGTCAAAGGAGGTGCAGATCCTGTGGTGCATCTATCCCCCCAAAATGCTAGACTGAGATCTCAAGGCACCCAGTTCAACTGCAGGTGTGTGAGGTTTTATTTAAGTTTTCAGTTACTGAACATAAAATTTATAAAAAGGGTTTTTTTCACTCCTATTATTCAAATGTGGATACATTTTCAAGCTGAAAGGGTTAAGGCCATTATTCTGTTCTGTGGGCCATTGCTTTTGATCACAGGAATAAAAGATGTAATCTAATCAAGTCATTTACTTCTGTAAACAGACCACAGCACGGTAACAATAGCTGCCGCTATCCATTCATGAAGGTGCTCAGTTTATACACTTAATGAGCATGAACAGCAGTTCTGTCGACACAATAGATGGTCCTGCTACCAGTCCACAAACTGTGCAGAATTTAAGCAACATGCTGCAGCAACAGAGTTCTATGAACCCATTGTGGTTTCCTGGATTGATAATAAAAGGCATCCTCTTGAAGAGAGAAAGCAGAAGGCACCTGGCCATCTATGCACTGACTTGCATATGCTGCAGTAATGATCTTTTTTCAGCCATGTTTTGGTGATGAGACAGCTCCTCAAAGAATGCGAACATGGCAATTGCCATGGCACCAGCTTGTTTGTCTTGGAGAAGTGACTTCAGTACTTACTTCCATCAGTGAAACCAAGCAGGCTGACCAGTCTCTTTTCCTCTTCACTACCCAGTGTGCATAAACATAATCTCTTGTCTCATACTTTCTGCAGATGGCTACTCAAGTAATTCAGAGGCAGATGCTACAATGGAGAGCAGACAACCCAATTAGCCTTCCCCTCTAGGAGTATCCCATCTTCTCTCCATTGGGAAAGAGTGAGCTGTTTAGCACTACAGAAAGAGCAGAGTTATGGACTAATGCTCATTTCCCCATCTAAGTACCAGCCCAGAAGCAAAACTAATCACAATGGCTCCTATTTATATTGACTTGACCCTGGTTAGATCCATTCTCAGACCACCTGCTGTAGATAAACCTATCGTTATCACAGTTGTTAGGGAGTTGTAGCTCAAGACACTGATTCAGATATGTGCTATACAGAGTTACCAGACCCTTTCTGACTCTGCTGTCAATGGATAGAAGAAAACACAAGTCTCCTACTGACACCTGCTATCAGCAGGTTGAGTATGTCCCAAATGGCAACGTCGCAAAAAAAACGTATAACATACGGTGGCCCCAGACCAAAATTTGTAGGAAGATAATAGACAAAACTTCCTGGGGGGCTGCAAGGATCTGAAGTTGATAAATTCCCATGAGTTTTGTACAGTAGAGAAATGATCAGATATTTTTTTTAAAGCAGAACAGGGAAGGCCCTGAGGAATTTGCTAACTTAAAATAGGAAAAAACACCCACTCCCACAGCCTGTTTTAGATCCAAAGCAATCCACTAATGAAGATCCTGAAATTCAGAGTCCCCCTCAGAATTTAAATTTAGCAGCTTAGCTACTGCCTTATCTTAAAAAAAAAACCAAAAAAACAAAAAAAACAAAACTAAGAAAAGAAAATCAAACACCACCCACTCCCTTTACTACATCTATGTCAGACCTCCCACTCATCTCCCTTCCCCTTGGCTCCAAGCTTTTCTATTTCCTGATTAAAGTCAGAGGAAAGGGATTTTCCCATCATCACCTTTATATTGCATCTTAAAGATGTGAAATGTCTGGAAACAAGCAGCAGCACAAAACCTTAAGCCTTAAGCCAGATACAGGACCTAAACTGAACACCTTCAGCCCATCTCTCTGCCAGAGACAGAATGTGGCACCTAGTTCACCCAACTGATTCAGATGGTTTGCATATACATTTGCATTGCTTTGTCAGCTAGTCTTCCTAAAGTATGTACTTGATTTCTGTATGGAATTAAGGGAGGGATGAAAGAAGGCTTTAAAAGGGTCCGAAAGAAGACCTTTATCCACTTGATGCAGGTGCCTGGGTCTGACAGCACTGCTGAGTACATGGTCTGGATTATTAATTGCTTCTCTGAATACATATGCCATCATACATGCCTGACTTCATCACAGATGGCATGTGAGGTCACCTAAAAAAAAAGAAATCCTCTGCACCTCTAGAAAACCCCACACCTATTCCTTCCTAACAAAACATGACACTGCACACACAGGTTTCTCCCTGCTGGAGGATGAATGAGCGAACAAACCTCATGAGGCAGATGTTGGTCTCAGTGCTCTGGTAGAAATCACTCAGACATTGACAGTGCTGAGGGCTGTGTAAGGACAGAACAGCTGCTCTGGAAGAGCTTTAGTATTGGAAAAAAATATGTTCCACCGCAATCCAGTCTTCTTATTGCATTCTTCCATGAAGTAATTTAGTCTTTCCCTTCGTCCCAGCTGTAGGGGATTCTCTCTGCCTTTTGATATAGAAGGGTTCAAGTGCAGCATCTGACTGAGCCCTCTAAAATGAATCCTTTCAGTGTGTATGGCATAGGCTAGGGGAAGGAGGAGAAAGCCAGAAGATAAACTTATATATGAAGGTTGTATAGAAAGATGCATATGTAAAAGACATATCTATTAGGTATTCAAAATTCTGGAAGTGTTTCTGGGCTTCTTTCCTCCTAGCATGAATAACTGCATATTAATATCGAAATATAATATACCTTAGACATATTCCCCAACAAACACATTTACTTGGCTGTAGCTTTAAATTTTAAATATTAAAGTGGAAGACTTGAGACCTATTTTTCAGCTGAAATTAATTGTCTAACATTTGCCTCTATTTTAGTTGGGAAAACGTCAATCTTTTTCTTTGCTTCTTGGCATACAGCTTTCCCTTCATAGCTGCAAAAATCAGGCCATAGGAGCATAAGAATAGCAACATTTGGCAAGACCAAAGTGCATCTAGAACAATCCTGTGTTTCTCATAATGCTCAATAGTGAACATGTAAAATAACAGAGGCAAAGTAGTTGATGCTGCACACTTAGCTAGGCTGCCTGATTTTTTAGGGACTTTCTGAGTTGGAAAGAGCACCCCTATTACCACATGTAATGGTTTTCAGTGGCCCTCTCTCCTTCCTAGATTTTTCTCCCCACTTTTAACCCATGTAAACCCATTTTTTGGCATCCCATTTATTCTCCATCCATAAGGCCCATGGTTTTATTAGGCATTAGGTGAAAAAGCACTCACCATTATTTCACAATGTTTCCTTCATTATTCTGAAATAAAAAATAATGAATATTCAGCTTCTCCACAGCACTCATGATTGCAGATTCCTCTATCATAGTTTCCTTTCAGCCATTTCTTCTTCAAGCTGACACATCTTTACTTGCCTTTTATTCTCCTTGCAGAACATTTTTTTGGTGTTTCTAGGCATCCTCATGCCCCATCTTTCTAATGTTTCAAGGTCTAAACATCTCCTATTCAAGATGGGCTCATTGGTATTCAGGATGTGGGCAAGCCATAGATTTATACAGTGGCATAATGATATGTTCTGATTCTTTCTTTATTATATTTCTAATGTGTCCTAACATTTTATTTGCTTTTCTGACTGTTGTCAAGTATTAGAATGAGGTTTCCAGAGAACTGTAAATATCCAACCACAAAGTTGTGGTAAAGTATTTTTGCACATACAGTCTTTGATCTAGTTTTGTTAAATTTTAAGTCGGTTGATACTAGTAGGACTATTTCAGAGATATACTGGCATAACAGACAGGACTCTGCATAAATGTTACAAATGCTTTTGGAATGAGAAGTATCCCATGAATGTGCTGCATTTAAACTAGATGAAGGCAATTTAAAGAAAAAGAAATTTGGCCCCGTCTCTGGAATCTGGTCCTGAAAGTATCCATGTATACAAGAAGATAGATCTTGTTACCGCAGGCTCCAATACTTCCTTGGCCAAATATCTCACTGAAGGATGAATGAGTTTTGCTACAGAAGTGAGAAGAGATGAAAGAGGATACATCCCTGCCATAGTCAGCACAGATGAACAGATAATCCTTGCTGCAAGGAACTTCTGATCCAAATAATATAGAAAGAAATGGAAAGACAAGAACAGGAGCAATAGCAGCATAAACAAGTCAATGCCATGATATTCTGTCAGGAGAAATGGCTGGAGTTTTACAGGGAGAACAAATCCTGACCAGGGAGATGGCAATGGAGAGACAAGCTGAAATACAGGAGTACAAAGACAGTCTGAGAGACCGGGGTCAAGGTAGACCAAAGTGAAAAGCCTGCGTGAGGAAGGGATATGGATTTCACAGCTGGAGAAGAGAGTGCCAGGAGCTGTGAGCAGGGTATCACAAGACTCTGCACTGCCATGGAGCCAAGAAAGGGCTGCCGCAATTATTAACCCTTAACACAGTGGAGCCACTGAAGCTTAGAGTGGCAAAGAATATGTGTCCTGCATCCCCTGAGACTATGTTTAACCTCAAAAGGCAGATAAGCAGCATCTTATCTGATACCACAGCCAACATACTTAATGAACAGAGACGAGAAGCTGCAGTGCCAAAGTGATACAGATTTATTATTACTCCCCTTGGTTTCTTCATCCCTGGCAGAGATGCAAAGCATGTTCACTGTTCCTGATCCTGCCTTCCCAGAGAGTGGGAGAAAAAGGATCACACTGCAGCACTGAGCAACAACAGTGGTTCCTGTGCCAGGAGTAAACCATGGTTCACACTTTCCCAGTTGATTTCAAATTCTCTGCTAATCCAGTTCTGCCTATTTTTCCCCACAACAGGGTTACAGAAGGCTTTTTAAGGAGAGCAGTCCATCAGAGCTGGCCTCCTTATAACAGATGACCAGATTTTGAGGCTGGAATCATAGAATCATAGAATCATAAAATCATCAAGGTTGGAAAAGACCTCTGAGATCATCTAGTCCAACCATCAACCCAACAACACCATGCCTACTAAACCATGCCCTGGAGTGTCACATCCACATGTTTTTTGAACACCTCCAGGGATGGGGACTCCACCACCTCCCTGGGCAGCCTGTTCCAATGCCTCACCACTCTTTCAGTAAAGAAGTTTTTCCTAATATCCAATCTAAACCTCCCCTGGTGCAACTTGAGGTCATTTCCTCTCATCCTATCACTAGTTACTTAGGAGAAGAGACCAACACCCTCCTCACTACAACCTCCTGTCAGGGAATAGTAGAGAACGATAAGGTNCAGTCAGTTTCTAACCCAGCGAAGGGTGCACCTGTCCACACCATGAGCTGCTATCTTCTCCAGGAGAATGCTGTGGGAGACACTGTCAAAGGCCTTACTAAAGTCCAGGTAGATCACATCCACAGCCTTTCCCTCGTCCACTAAGTGGGTCACCTTGTCATAGAAGGAGATCAGGTTGGTCAAGCAGGACCTGCCTTTCATGAACCCATGCTGACTGATCCCCTGGTTGTTATGAATGTGCTCATTGAGCGTACCCAAGATGAACCGTTCCATAATCTTCCCCTGCATGGAAGTTAGACTGACAGGCCTGTAGTTCCCTGGATCCTCCTTCCTGCCCTTCTTGTAGATGGGTGTCACATTGGCCAGTCTCCAGTCATCTGGGACCTCCCCTGTTAACCAGGACTGCTGGTAAATGATGGAGAGTGGCTTGGCAAGCTCCTCCGCCAGCTCCCTAAGCACTCTCGGGTGGAAGGGTGTCTATACACAGTTTTCTGAACTCCTGCATGTCACAGTAGTGTCTGGTGTAGATCTGGCAGCTCCAGAAAAAACATCTGGTCCATTGACAGTGCAGACTTCCTGAAGGTCTCATAAGGAAGGAGGCTGCTGCTAGAGCTAGACGTGGCTTCCTACGTAATGCCCTGTGAGCAGCAGAGGCTGTTCTTTACTGCTCTGGGATGTCTTTGGCAAGTCATGAATGGAGAGAGAGTTTCTCAGAATTTGATCCTACTTCATGTAGTACTACAGAAAAAGCCATCTCCCACCAGCTTTCCAGCACAGTTCTTCAGCCTCCATGACTATCCATCAGATCAACCATTTAGCAAATTACTTGTCATGCTGGCCAGCTGCATCTGGTGTCACAGCTCATTTGATAAAGAAGAAACTCTGTTGTTGCAGCTTAGCCAAAGACAGAAGAGGTTCTGTCTCATAAAGCCAAGCAATCAAGAAGCTAGTGAGATTGTGCACTCTCCATCTTCACCATCACTGCAGCCTCTACCTCTTGCTGTTACTTAAACCAGTTGGAAAATCCATGTTATGTGGAATGAGTGAACCAATGATCCACAGATCAGGGGAAACAGTTCAACTTGCTTTTACCTCTCCCTTTTCAGGACCTTCCCCTTGTGATAAAATAGAAAGGCACATGATCCTGGAGAAATGGTGAGTCAGTTTTAACTTCCTTCCCACTGCCTTGTTCCCCATGCTTAGAAATCCATACTTTGGCTGGCACCTGTATACATATATTGGTTGCTTGGTGAAGAACAGGACATAGGCACACTACAAGGTTATGTTAAATTCAGGTCACAACCTGTTTATTTTCTTTTCTGTCTTCATTGATTGTTTTTTTTCCCTCTTCTTCTAAACCTAGTCCCTTGACCTTGTGAATAGAACTTTTTATTTCTCTCCCTCACCCAAGACTCCACAGCCTCTCCAGCTTTATTTACATCTTTTGTCTATTTTTCTATAGGTAGCGTTAAAGAGCAGAAGGAGGGAGAGAAACATGTGACAATGGTCACATTACTTTAGCATGGCCTTTTTTTCCATCAGCATAGACATATTTGGAAACCAGCTTGAGTTTTGCAAGCTATTTGTTGCCATAAGGCTTAGCTATCCTCCAGCCTTTTTCCTCCAAGGATCTGAAATTGCTCTACAAATGTCAATTAATTAAGCAGTCTCCATGCAGAAAGTTTCATAATACTAATTTTAAAATGAGAAAATGAGAGCAGTGCAAACGTTGGTTTTTATTGCCAGCTAATGGTAAAATTAATAACAGACCCCTTGAGTCTCCTAGGTCTTATATTTTAATGAATTACATTCATCTCCATTATTTAGAATGGGTCGGTTTTGCCCCATACTTTTTAAAATGACTTCTCCCCTTCCTTCCCCAATACAATGGAAACATCTTCCTTTTCCTCATAACAAACATCATGTAAGTACAGTTCCCCTCATGAATAGAAAGGAATCTCTCTCATACCTAAAAGGACTCAGTCTTTAGACTTTCTGACCTCTTTTCCAAGGCCTTTCTGGTTACCAGGCCAGGCATAGACAAAATCATGCAGTATTAAAAATCAGAGCAGGGAAATTAGTGCATAAAAATCCTGAGTTTATTAATGAATTACCTTTTTCCAGTCTGAGTCACAGGACACCTATGGTGTCAGGTGGCTCATTCTATGTAGAGAAAATAAAATCTTATAAATAAAAATATTTGTGTAGCATACTTGAAATCACTGGGGAGACTTTCTTTGGTGCAGGAAATACAAACCTGGCTAATTCTCTCCTTGATGAGTGATTTAACCATCCTGTTCTGCCACTTCCATCCTTATTCTTTATGGTTGTATCTAATTTGTCCTGTGCATATAAGTTGAGCAGCTATGAAGGGAAACGGGATCTGGACAAGGTATGTCTCCTATCTAGTCTATGATTCCAGATTCCTTCTTTTTAATGGAAATTTGGGCTTAAATGGAAAGGCAGTATATTTGATGCTATCTTAATAGGGAAGATGAGGTGCAACCAGCTTTCTCACTCAGATCTAGGGATGCAGAATCACTTTTCTCTTTTCTCTCTCCCCCTATTTAGAGTGCTTTAATCTTTAATCTGCTTAATTGCAGACTACCAAAAATGTCTTAATACATGCGGCTTCATTTAATTATCTTAGGAAAAGAGAAGGAATAACATCAGGAAGACAGCACATGCCCCTTCTCCCACTTTTTAGATATTTTGACTGACTGCCCAATTTGCTTACTGCCTGTGGAGCACAGGTGGAACATGCAGTCTGGGGATACAGAGTTTATCAACACATACAGCCACCTAAAGCCTTTTTATGTGTCTAGAATCAAATCCTCCAGCTAGCTGTGCTATCAATCTACTCTCTAAATTGTACTTGAGAGGAAACAAGAGATGTGGGGAAGGAGAGCAGAAACCTAGGCTGAACTATGTAGCCTACAGCACCTTGTAGTTTAGTTCCTTTCTTTCATTTCATTTTTAGGAAAAATTTCTTTACTGAAAGAGTGGTGAGGCATTGGAACAGGCTGCCCAGGGAAGTGGTGGAGGCACTGTCCCTGGAGGTGTTCAAAAAACATGTGGATGTGACACTCCAGGACATGGTTTAGTAGATATGGTGTTGGGTTGATGGTTGGACTAGATGATCTCAGAGGTCTTTTCCAACCTTGATGATTTTATCCTTCTATGAGTCTATGTGCTGCAGCGGATAGCTGTTTAGGAAGTCACCACTGCCCTGATACATAAGAAATACAGCTGATCTAAATTTGTGCCACTCACACTTAGTTTTTTCCTCACGCACGGTATCTTTAAAAGCACTGCCACAGAAATGGGACCACTTGGACTAAGGCTGATGGCAGAACACAGCACAGAACCTGAGCCCAAAACCACTGTCAGGTGGACACGGTTTCCAGCAGATTTCATGTGCTTGTGCTTAGAGCAATCTGCTTCCTCAGCTACTAGGCAAGGACAGATGTGCATCACATCCAATGCCTTGCTGAGGAAGATCCCTCCTCAATTACACTTCTCGCACCAGTGACAGAGCACTCTCAAATATTGCCCAACTCTGTTAACTTTGTACATCAATGACTGACTTAAAAAATTAAAAAGAACATAAAGAAACACAGTTTGATAGTAAAAGCTGCATAGAGGATGTCACCTCAATCAAATGTGTTTGAATATGAATAAGCTCATACAAGAAAAAAATGGTGATGATTTACAACGGGTCCTAAATTTGGAAGATTTCAGCAAAGACAGTAAGAATGTTTCCTGCAACTAGACCTTGGTTTGTTACTGAGCCCACATTGTTTGGTGCAGTTTTATGGTCTGATTCAACATTTCTGAAATCAGTTCTGATGTCATTGATTTCCGTGTTGCCATTTGTTTAAAGCAGTCCTCCAAAAAATGAATATGTCTCACCCTTTTCCTGTTCTTTGCTCATGCTGTAAATGAAATTAAGCTGTCCCTCATACTTCTGTTTTGTCCTTTGCCAGGTACAGTCCTATTTTTTTTTAATTTTTTTTTTTTTTTGCTACATGCTAATGAACAACATTGGCTCCAAAGGCATTAATTTTACTCTGCTAAATGTAGAACTTCCACCCACAACAGTTACCCCAGGATTTCTTCATAGTCAACTGAGAGAAATACGCATATTTAGGAGAAAGTTTATCTCATCAGCTTTAGCTGATGTCTAAAATAGCTCAAATGAAATGCAGACTAAAAGAACCCATCTTGCTCCATTGATTAGAGAGGAAGCCTGAGGGGTTAGCTCAGATATAAATGTCAATGTTATAGGCAGCAAGATAGGTGAGATGAATCCTAAATTATCTTACCAGATAGATAAGATGGGCAAAGACAGAAAAAAAGAGAATCAGGAAAATGAAGGCATTCAAGAAAAGGTATAAAAATAAACATTGCCAGACCAGAAGTAGATGTCAAACCTGTCCCATTTCAGTCCAGTTCCCTTGTCTCTTTCTCTGCAACTTCCAATTAATTCTTGTACAGCACAAGAGCACACTTACAAAATTCAGCACAATAATTTCATACACACAGAGATAAAATTTATATATACTTCATTTATATTTTAAATTAAGCCTGGTTTTTGACCCAGTGATTTTCTGTTCC
Source organism: Scopus umbretta (assembly GCA_013400535.1). Lineage (NCBI taxonomy): Eukaryota > Metazoa > Chordata > Aves > Pelecaniformes > Scopidae > Scopus > Scopus umbretta. Next base: position 13,604 of record VZTL01026197.1, read on the forward strand.
TGGAGGTCAGAAAAACTGGTATTTTTGAGATCTGTTAATCATGGAAGCACATAGGTAAATAAGCATATCCTGGCTTTAGTTCAGTGAATAAGGGCTCTTCTTTCTCCTCTCAGTTTTTACATTCTTACTACGCCTGAGGCTACTAATATAATTGTTCCTTTCAAGTATTAATTAAAAAATGAAAATTTTACTAGCAACCTGTGTCATTAGTTGGGATTAGCTGAGTAATTGTAACAGTGAATATCTGAGATGACATAGGATACATTGACTCACTCCCCATCCAAGAATATGAAGCCTGTCCAAGAATATGAAGACTGATTGCACCACTAAATAAATAATGACCTTTGCTTTTCCTCAGGTGATACTTAACTCCGAGGTCAATGACTATTGATAGTCATTAAGATAAATGAGCTTATATAGTAACCCAATCTGTTGAAATTTTTATGAAAATATTCCATACAGATTTCAGTTGAGATTTTGCAATGAAAAGCAGGGAAATTTGGCCCAAAATACTGCCTTATGCAAGTGAGATTGGCACAATGGAACTAGAAAATCATTGTTTCCAAAACCACTTAAGGTGCTAAGGTTCTCAGAATGGATTAGGACCAATCCTGTGCCCATCATCAGGAGCAAACAACTCCCATGAGAAGAGATGGTGAAAACTTTCCACGACCAAAGGGCAAACATGCCTTTTCTTAGCTCCATGTCCTGATCCAATCTCATTCAGAAGTGAGGGTTGCACACTAGTAGTAAATTACACACTAAAAAATTACATCTTCTGATGGTTTGATAGTCCTATAAAGCATTCGGAATGCTCCCAAAGTACAGTGAAATTACATGCTCCAGTTGCAGTACATTTTCAGGCATAGAGGATGGGATTCATCTTGAGATGAAGACACGTGGTTCTGTGTGTCTATATGAAGAAGTCCATATGTGAATTGTGCAACCCAGCTCCCATCAGTCAATGGCTATTTAGTCAGTATAAACTGGTATAATCTAGTCAGTGCAGCCTAGAGGGTGATCCAGTTCATCTGAAAGTTGACACCTAGGATGTCTGTTGAAGCAGGACTCCATGGCCTAAGGAAAGGTCTCTAGCATAACTTTATGGTGGTCCCAGCTGCAACTCCACGATACCCTGCGGGCTGTGTGTTACACCTGTTGTGTGTGTCTTATGTAAGGAGTACTACAAGGACTAGAAGTAATAATGTAAAAGGTGAAACATCACCTGGTGATCTGGACAACTGGGCCACAGTTGTACCTATAAATTAAACAATGTTGGGGGACATTCTCTGGCCCTAACTCCAGCTGAAATTTTCTGGCCACATCCATACAGCTAAATTTTCTTAGCATCCAAAACAACACCCAGATGGGCTTTCTGAAATGGATCCTGGCCTGTGCCAAGTCTCAGGAATTGTCTGAAATAATTCTGATTTGTTCAGCTGAAACACTGGCAGGGGCTGCTCTGACAATTTCATGCTACAGTTGAGCTGTGGAGTCTGTGCCCACACCCTAGCACTGTTCAAATTACTGGAATAGGTAAAATCTACTTGTTTAACTGTTAAACCTGTATGTCTCATGTACCTCAATTAGATGTGTAGGTTCCCATGATTAGGTTTTGTTTCCAGCTCATTCTAGTGAACTATAGGCATCATGTTGCCAGCCTTGCTTACAAAAGTTAGTGTGGTATTTTCTGATTCTAAGCATTAGAATGACACCTGGATCAGTCTTACACACAAAGGCTCCAATTTCATCACAGTGACAGGAGGCATTTCCAGACCTCCTAGGAAGCCTCTTTCCCAAGGAGTGAGAAAAGGACAATGTCCCGTCACATCACATCCTGGGTGTCACATCTGTCACGAGATGAATGTTGGGCTGCAATGCTAACCTGCAACTAATGTGGGTGTATATAGAGCATATCACAAACCTGTCTACCAGTGGTGAAATAGCAGCTGGAGGTCCTGGACCCAGAGAGGAAATACAGGTTATGTGACTCATGAGGAAGTAATTAATTACGTGGGTTTCTTTTTTCCCCCAAAAGGATCAAACTTGTGGTTTTCAGGGGTTTTATATCTTGTATTTCAAGTGGCTTTTATATTTCTTAGGATATGAAGATAGCTATTATTTCAGCTATCAGACTCGAGCCCCAAATAAGTTCATTTTAATTTGCCTTTAAATTCAGTTGTTTATCCCTCACTTGTACTCAACCACTTGATTTTAGCTACTGCAGAAATTCTCCATTTAGGTTTTCTTTTTTTTTCATCTCCCCCACCCTCACAAGTGAATATTAGCATTACCTGTTGTGATAAAGGCTTTTTCAGTTACCTTGTCACAGCTGGCTAGGCACCTGTCAAACCAGTCACAAATCCACAACATATTCTCTCCCTCCAGCTTCATTTACATACATGTGCAAAGACAGTTTTGCAGGGGAGGCTTTATGTGGGAATTCAAAATGAGACCATTATCTCGTACTGCAGGACGACTGGTGAGCCTTCTAAGATGCTGCGGTCCCAAAGGTAGTTTAATCGCAACTTTGCTCTGTACCATGAAATGCAATTATTTTATAGCTAACCAATTTCAGAAATGCTTACGGTTGTCTGAAGCAGAGACTGTGCTGGACTAGCATCTGACACAGGAGGGTTTTAAATAGTGCCTATAGGCACTACTACAGGTAGATGATTTGAGTGGAATGACTTTTGTATTCCTCCTTTCGTAAATGCTGTATGCTGTGATTAGTTTTCAGCTGCTACCAAAAAGAGCAAATCCACTCTCTGTTGTCCTCTCCACCAGGAGCCAATCTCAGTAACATGGCCAGCAGGACAAGAGACCCTCAGCCAGGGGTCAGCCCTTGTTGGTGCCCCCCCCAGATTTCTCTAGAGGAGATCTCCCTATGACCACCAGTTCCGCCCTTGTGGCCCCGAGCCCCAGCAGCCAAGCCCCCAGAGAGGAGAGGATGCTCTCAGGGCCCTGACATCAAAAAAGTGCCTGCAGTGGATGAAATAAGAAAGGAATGCAACAGAGATAGAGTTTGGACTGGAAAGAGGGGTGGAGAGAGCAAAACTGCTTCCTCTGGTGACCACCTCGCTTCATTACATGCCCCATGTTCAAAATTTCCATCTCTTTGCAGCAGAGCAGGACTGCATATTTATTGAGTGAAGACCTTATGGAAGGAGAAGGGGTGAGCAAGTAATTGCCAGTAAAGCACTTAATAAACTAGGTCCTTTTCTTCTTCATAAGCTACGCAGGCTGATTTTCATATTTTATTTGTTATTCAGTGAGTGGTTTGTGACAAAATTTTTCACCTCAGGGGCTACTTGAAAATTATTTGATGCAACTACTATTTCAAACATTCAGTCTAAATCATGTGCCATTGGTTCCTTATCCCAGCACAGCATAGCTTTTTCTGCTCTGTGGAAGCATTCACAATCCTCACTTGAATTTTCTAGATGGCTGCACAAAAATTTCTGATAATGATACGCATGCAAGTACATGTCTTTGAAGTATATACTACTTTCCCTTTCCACAAAAGTGTTAGAGTGGAAACAATTGGATACAAAAGGTCTTTGTCAAATTCAAACAACATCTTAAGTGTGTGGGTTTCCTGCAATACCTTCGCCTTTCTGTAGCACTTGTAATACTAAAGGATCAGGGAGCTGCCTGGGCTGTGAGGAAAAACCTGCAAAATGCTTTAAAAGTCCGGGGATTACCCATTTTTTCTGAAAAATTTGAGCAACCTGCAAACATCTTAACAGAAGTGACCTCATTCTATCAAATGTGAATTGTTTCTCTAATTTAAGAATGTCAATACCTGAGCAATTTGAGGAGAGAGGAGTTTAGGGATATATATTATAGGCTTTCTTCTCCCAGCTGGAACATGAGTATCCAAGAGCAGCACATCACTGCAATACAGGTACTCACTGCAGTCCTGTTGGTGTTGTATGTGCAACCAAAGACAAGTGCTCTCTGTGCTGAAGAGATAATAAAATAGGGTAATTTAATGCTAAAGTGAGTTTATAAGTAATTACTACATTGTCCTTCATTCCACATATCATTGCCACTCTTTGATAAAATCCAAGATTCACTAACCCCTGTAGTCTTAAATGAAATATTTAATGCACATGGAGATTGTTAATAATAGTGCAAAAACGTATTGAGAAGCATGCAGAGTGCTAAGAAGAACTTAAACATTATAAGGCAATGCATTTTTGGTGCTCCTTCTATATCTGTTGGTGTTCTTTTGATCTTAGTGCTCGTTTTTCTGTAAGATTTTGAAATCACATTGCCACTTCTGTAGTTTTGTATCCACATAAGTACATAAATCTGAATATCTGTCACTTAGTTTCCCTGGAGCTTGTAATGATCTTCTTTTCAACAAATTATATTCTTATCAACAAAGACCCTAATATCTCCATAACTAACACATTCTACCTGTCTGTCTTCTGATGGACAGCAAAAAAACCCCTGTGTCATACATTTAAAAACAAAACACCTTTGGGATTTCTCATGTCCTAGGTCATGACAGTCATTCTGAGGGAGAATTGCCTGTAAATATTCACATAGCTTCATCCATCTCCTTTCTTTCTTTCATCATAAGACCCATAAAACTTCACAGATCTTGCCACCCATGTCTTCTGCTTAATTTGTTTCTGTCTACAGACCAGTGCTGTCATCTGTAGACCAGTGTTGTTATTCCCCAGGGCTCAGTATTGGGGCCAGCCTTGTTTAATATCTTTATCAGTGATCTGGACGAGAGGATTGAATGCACCCTCAGCAAGTTTGCGGATGACACCAAGCTGGGTGGGAGTGTCAATCTACTTGAGGGCAGGAAGGCTCTGCAGAGGGATCTGGACAGGCTGGATCGATGGGCCAAGGNATATTTCTACTTTCTCCAATTATCTGTGCCCTAAGTATTTGCCACCTTCTGCTTCACCTTCAAACTCTCAGGGTAAGAAAAGGGTGTGGGTGTGTGTTTGCTCCCAGCATGTAGAGCACATGTGAAAGGCCCTAAAGGTGATGCCTTCATGATACAGCAATATAAAAAATAGCTAGTGTTTGGTTGTACTCCATTTTCCCCATCTGTAAAAGTGGATGGACTCAAGAACCTAACTAGAATGTTCTGAATGCTGTTTTCCTGTTGTGTTCTGCCAAACACCGCTTAGTCCTGACTGACAGTACCCCCTTGAGATATTATCTCAGGGCTCTCAAGGTGAAGTTTGTTGGTCAACTCTTTTCAGGGAGTTTGTGACAGTCCTTTCTCTTTGTATCTTCATCTCAAGACCCGTACCTTACAGCTGGGAGCACTGATGAGCCTGTAACTTCCTGAATTACATAGACTTTTGAATTACAGAGAGTTTGGTTTCTTGTATCACTTCTAGGACCCAACATTTCTGTAGGTGTTAAGCCACCCAGCTACCCTACAATCTTGGACAGCATCATTGCTTTGGCCTAACCATTTCTACACCCCTGCTCAAGGGACACATTAGGATCCAAGTTCTGCCACATTCAGCAAGTTCTAAAGCAAACCTATGCAAGCATTTTTAGTTATTGACATTACTGTTTTACAATCCATCATACTGTGTCAGCAGGAACTGGAGCAAGTCTTCCTTCAGTTGCCAGCACTGGTAACTAATGCCCTGCTCTGCCCTGTAGCTGGAGGCATTTCTTCTGCAGTTGAGATAAAAGCTTGTGGTTTGATTGTTAGCTTGCTTTCTTAGAGGGAGGAGGTTAATGAAGTCATGCTGTCAGTGTATATGTGTCTGCTTGTCCCATCTTTTTAAACTTAATTGATCTTCAAGACCAGTTTTACGCAAATTTGACAGAGAAGTAAAAGTCTCAGGTACATCAATCTTCTTGAATTTTCATGAAAATAGGCAGCACCAATAGCGAGACTCTGTCAGTGACACTTCATAGGGAAGATTAATTTTTCATACAGTTTAGATGCAAAGACCTTAGACAGTGGAAAAGACTCAGTACACACTCGCGTCTTATTAAACAGCAGAAATTCTAACCACAATGCACAAAATCTTAGGTAATTAGGCTTCATTAGTTTTGCTAGTTGCAGGAAAATTTGTAAAATGCAGATTTTGTCTGTATTTCTAACTATGTGCTATCCATAAATATATGAAACAACCAGAACTCACTAAAATAACATGAAAGATTTGTTTTAAAGTAGTTGTGATATGAGCTCGCAGCTGGAAGGACTGTTTATTTATCTATCAAAGGCTCTTTGATATTACTTGAGGTGCATACAGACACGCTTCCTACAGAACTGGTTGGTAAGAAAGCAACGTGATCCAAACTGTTAATGATGAAGTAAGGCCTTGAATACCTTAGACGATCTTGCAGTGAATCCCAAAATGAGAAATACCTCACCCATTGCATCACTGGTATTCATGAAAATTATATGGGTGAATCCAAGCCAATGCTGCACACTGTCATGAAACTAGGCAAGGCAACTGATACAGTGAAGAAACACCATGTCACCTCTAGGTCTTTTGTCAGGAAACAATAGCTCTGTATATAATTTATCAGTCCTGTTTATGAAAGACTTACGAATGATCTTCAGAAATAAGCCTAGAAACACAATCATAACTATATTGGATGTAAAAAAAAAATCGTATCAATAGAGACATGGTGATCTGACACACAGCAATTTTCCTCAAACCTCATTCCGGCTAGTCACTAGCTTTTGTGCTATAATTACCTGTCTTTCTATCTCTACAAACCACAGGGGCTACAAATGTTATTACTTCTATTCTAATTAAGTACCCTGCTCTGTTCAGAGGCCAACTGCCCTTTTCTCTGAAATTGTCTAATCAGCTAACATAATTAAGTTAAATTCAGGGCAGTTTCTAAACTCTGCTAAGCTTGAAGCTCTCCAGTTCTACTTTAGAACCAAAGACCCAGTGAATCCAAAAGCTTGTGTACTTTTCCAGCTGTCAACAAGAATGTGTAAGAAATGGTATTTCCTCTCTTTGCAAACTTTTTCTCACTTTTATCCTTCAGTTATAACTGTATAACAATCCTAACTTCATTTCAACTAGACATTGGCTGATTGTCTACTCTGTGCTCCTTATAGGAAATAAATAATGTATTAAGCTTCCTCTTCAAAAATCTATCATTGCAAAAATAAAGAAACCATACACTGTATTAGCAAAGAAAGAGACGTAAGCATGTGGATAAGGATATGCATTTTATCTGGAATCTTCTACCTTTTTATACTGACACATAGTGGAGGACAACTCAGCAATGAGGGCAACTCAGCAGTAAGTCCAACAGGAAAAAACAGAGCGATAGCAGACTTTTTCAGTACATTCTTCTCAGTTGTGTGAGACAGTGTCATACAGATTTCAGTGTGACAATTCCCAAATGTGTGGGAAACAAAAGCCATGGGGCAAATATAAAAATGATGGCTGATGGCCCCAGTTTTTAGAGGCACAAAACATTACTGCTTACAATGACTCCTTTTCCGGACCATCTATGAGAAGCTCTGAAAATCAGGTATCTATAAACTGTAGAGATGGAGATGTCTAAAGGAATAGAATAATTCTAAGTTGTCTGCAGTGATGGGCTCAAGGAGCAAGAATGAGTCAGCATCAGAGTAAGGATTGCCTGAACAGTTACCAGCACCCAGTGAAGGTGCCATGAAGCACTGATTTCTTTCTCTCATTAATTTGAAAGCCAGTCTGACAGGAGAGCTTCCTCCATTTGGTCTGCTGCTTGATCACTGTGGGGGAAAATAAAGACATTGTTGTTGTCAAAAACTCTGAGATTCTGCACAAAAATGACAGTGCCTCTACCAACTCTGTCCCATTCCTCAACTATTTAATTTTCCTTTAGAGTACATTTTTAGTATCTAAATTCATGTTGGACCTGCAATCTGAATCCATATATCTAGGAATTGCTGTCAAAGACAGCCATGAAGAGATTTGTTTGTGGTAAGGAAAACCATAATTTGCTTTACTGCTAAAGAAAATTTATAAAGGAGGTTTCTTTCCTTTTCTGAATCCAAATCATTAAATAATCATATTTTTCTTTTAGCTTAGCAAATCTTATCCGTATGTTTGAACTTAAGGATAATCACTACATCTGCACAGAAAGATACATACAGGACAGTGATTAAAGGATTTATAGAATCAGCATTTGGCTTACAAATAGAGAAAGATTTTTCTTCTAGAAAAATGACAATTCCCAACAAAGAGAGAGGAATGAGAGACGGTGTTTGTGACATTAATTAATAATAATGCAAAATCCCCATCTAAAAAAAAAATCCATATTCAGCAGAACATTTGCTTAAATGACAGCAACTTGAAAGGGTTTCCCTTTGGAACATGTAAATAGGAAGATCCCAAATCTGTCTCCTTCTTCCTGTCTCAAAAATTGTGAGCTGATCAAGGAAAAACCGCGGTAGTGAAACAAACATTTCCCAGGCTGTTCCAAGCCTATTTTCTCCATGTAATGCCTGTCTAGTTCTTAGTAACACTAAAGGGATTTATTTGCATTTGAATCTTAGCAAGTCCTGAACACCTAATTTCATCTTTATTGTATGGACTGAATTCTGCAGCTAAAATAGAATTCACATGTGTTAAGCAAACTGAAATGCACTTGTAATTGATTGTAAGGAACCTTCATGTTACGTCCTTTATTCTAAAAGATCTGAGAGTCTATTATTTCAGTCAGAAAGTTAGGAAAAAATCCAAACATAATTGATATAATCAAGCAAAAGCAAACTGTCACTAAGACTAAAACGTGATGAATTTTCAAACATTCTTCTAACAACCATGGTCTGCAGCCACCTTGGGCACTCTTAATGTAAAATGAATGTCCCCAGACATGTGAGCAACATTTATTTTTATAGAAGGTGTGCATTAACAGCATTATAACATACAGTGAACTTAGCCATTCTGAAGATAAATCTGAAATGAGTAAGAGATTAGTAGGTTAGTCCTGTCCCTGTGCACACTGCCAGGCCATCTCTCTTGTTGCTGTTGTACGTTCGGATGTGCAGCTCCCAGCAGCTACAAGAAAAGCCCCACTGGGACCGTGCAGACCCCGATCTGCAAGTCCCATTCAGTGTTTCAAATATAGTAATGTGTTACTGTGATCATCTGCATTTTATATTGGGAACATATTCACCAAGGACATGACCTTGTTTTTGTTAGAAGTGTAAGGGGAACATCAAACTTCTTCCTTTGCTGACACTCCTTCTGCTTCTGTAACTTCATTGCTAAGGTCATGAGAAGTTGGAAGGGATAATAGATCTGAGCTACCTAAATGGCATGGTGCTAAAAATATATTTATTCAGAATGGCTAATTAAGGTGAATGACTACCAGTCCTCATTACCACTGAAGTGGTGTTAATTTGATTAGACTTCTGGCCTAGATAGACTTGCAAGGCTTTATGTTCCTAACACAATTTCTCTAGCAAGAAAGCATTTCAGATGAGATGTTACCTGTCAATGTCTTTCTTTGTATAAATATTAAGTAGACATTTGCCTTTTAATGTTGATGTAATTTTTAGGGAGCAGGGAAACAGTGAAGATGTGACATCTGTATTGCCCTGGGATATGGGAAGAAAGTAAGAAAATAAACTTGCAATTCTTGCTCTAGTCTCATTATTTAAATACTTTGTAATGCTTTCAGAGTAGAAAGTCATATTTGAAATGTGCTTATTAAACCTGTCTTTCCTTTAACATACCATTATATACTTCTCGCTCTTTAACTCAAAACTCTCTTCAATCAATATTTCAAGGCTTAAACACAGTTAACATGGCAACAGAAGTTTTAGACTAGAAATAATACCTTCTGCTGCATTCCTTTTACCAGAAGGCCTGGGAGGAATAGGAAGAACATGCTGTTTAGTTATGAATTAGAGCTCACAATGATCTGTGCTGGAAGAATGCTCAAGAAAAAAATACCCATGTAGTTGGACTATGAATATTTTATCACAAGAAGTCTTCCTGAATGACTCCTGAGCTATAAGGTTTAACCATCATCAGAAATCAAAAAGCCTTCTTTTTTTCTTTTTTTCTTTTTTTCTTTTTTTCTTTTTTTTTTTTTTTTTTTTCTTTTTTTTTTTTTTTTGAGCAACACAGCAACACTTTCATAGATAGAAAACAGGATTTTGTAGAAATTACCAAATAAATGGCATAATTACTAAAAAAATGCCAAGGGGTTAGTTAGTCCCATGAACTTCACAGGTGATCCCATAGGCTTCTGGTTAAAAAGAACAGTTTATATTTTCAGGACTTCTCGGGGCAGCTTTGCAGGGGCAGAGATGTCTGACCATGTCATGGTGTCCATGGCCCCTCTGCTAAAGCTAGGGAGAAATTTTTCTAGTGACCTCCTTCAGCCACAGACATTCCTGCTTCTCACCTACCCTGCCAAGGAGCAGTAAGGGGATCAAGCCTTTATCCTTTTCCCACTTTTTGGAGCAATCCCAGCCCTTGCCCAACTTGGCACCTTCTTTACTCTTCCCCTTTTTCACGTCCATACTCCTGCCTGGAGATAGAGAAAGCTGAAGAAAGTCTGCCTTGCAGGGGCTGCTGAGAGTGGGAGAAAAAGAGAGAGTATCTCAGTTACTTTATGTGCTGAAAGAGATTTACTCACAACAAGGTCAGGAGAGGTTGTTACACAGAAAGTACATGTGTAAGTACGCTGTTTAATTCCATGTTGCTTCATCTATAGAAAAAAGGGAAAAAAAACCCCAACATTATTTTGACATCACTGGTATGGCAAAATTAATTTTTTCCTACCGTAATAAGATGCTTTAGGCTGGATCTGCTAGTTCCTGACATGTACTTATGCAGCAGATTCTGAAAATCTGCTGTAGAGGTTCACAGGGGGATCCAGCCTACATCAACTGGAAAAACAAGTTCTGTCAAAAGCCAGTGGGACTTGTGATTCCAGATTGCTTAGGTGCATTTTGAAAAAATCTCTTCTCTGAGAGAAAAGGTTTACATTTATTTGGTTTTAACTAATCTTCTTGGTACGCTTATAAAGTGGCTTTGCAGGACCACATACTTGTGATACATAAAACTGTGTGCAAACGAGAATTCAATGGTGTTGAATAGAAGATGATGTAGTACTCTGCAGAAGTAAAGGATCAGAATCTGGCTCATGGGAAATGAACTTATTTTGTGGCTCATTCAGATTTATTTTCTGGTCTTTAATATGGAATGGAAATTCTGCAGATGGAGAGCATATGTTTGGCTCTTGGAATGACGAAAGTAGAGATCAAGGGAGCCATTGCTTGCCCTAGTGCTCTTATTTTTTAAAAAAATCATCTTCTTAAAATGTTATTTTTATTCTCATTCAAAAATTTCCACGTTTTAACTAACTAAATAAATACTTTTGGACACTTATTTTAGCTTTCAATCAATTTCATTAACATAAGTTATTTTGCTTCCTTACTAGTAAAGATAGCTGTCCAGTAATTAAGAACCTTAACAAGATGAAATCAGAACAATTAGAGTGTTTAATACGCTGTTGGAAAAACATTTCAGTAAAGTCAGTGCCCAGAACGGATGTCTCTGGGAAAGAATGGATATATATCCAACTGGAGTTTTAATATCACGAATTTCATGATGCAGTTTGGGAATGTTTTTAAATCGGTGTAAGTTATTTAATTCCGAAATGCAGATGACTCCATGGCAGGCAGCTTGTGAGTCAAGGTAAGTTGAAAGATAATAGCACTGGGAGGAAGAGAGGGTTCTGGAGACATCATACATGACTATCACTGTGATTCATTCTGGCTGCAAATATTATTTTGTTAAAGAAATAACTTTATTCTCCCTCTTCTAAAAAAGTGTTGCAGAAGACAGCTCAAGAGAGTGGATTAATGGTTGCATCCTTGTGTTCAGTAATTCTACATGCACTGAATGGTTTTTTCACCACTGAAGGTTTGTATGTCATTAAAATTTCTAAATAGATTTATATAAAAACTTCACCAGGATTTATAAGGCCAAGTTTTAATAAATGATGGTAAATAGTATCATAAAAGTTTATATTTCTTCCAAAATTAAAAAGTTGGCATCACAATAAATAAGGAAGTACATTATGAACTGGTAAAAACTTCACATGCGTCAATGCCCCCAACCACTTTACTACACTTTTAAAGGACAGAAAAGCAAGGACTTTCATTTCTTTTGGTAAAAACGACTTGACGGCTTAACTCCATTTACCAGGTTTCTGTAGCCTCTGAAGATTTATGTCCTTTTTAAAAAATGTTATTTTATGTAAATATTATAGGACTGATCTAATAAAGATTGCATGTCATCTAATCAAGTAATAGAAAACAGAGATAGCCTGGTTTAAATAGCCAGAAACTGTCCTGTTCTTAGTAAAATATCATATTATAAAACATGTTTTCAAGTGTTTTCTCACATCTAGTATAAATATTTCCAACTGATGGACCTTCTCTCTTTGCCTATGGACAAAATGAAGTATTGTCTTCCATGCAAGCTGATAATTATCAATTCTTTTGAAGAAAATTCATCTAAATTAAAATCTTAGCAAATGTTTTGGAGGACAGAATTCAGCTAAATTTATAGACATAAATTAAATACATATCAAATGAAACTGGATGTTATCTAAGGAAAAGCGAACAACAAAATTTGCTTTGACAAGCTCGTACAAGTGAAACCAGGTCTAATGACTTTGAGTGTTAGCAAGATGATACGATGTGTATTTCTTATAAAGAATAGGACCAGTCTAACCTCTGCTCTAAATTATATTCATCCAACATACTGACTCTAAATGGACAAGCCAGAAAACTGATTTCAGCACTTTATAATGCGAAAAGTAGGCACTACGTAGTCAGTACATATACCCCTTCCAGCTATATCCTTGCCTATCCAAGTACCTCAGGATGCAGGTAACTTTTCACCTAATGATACTCCTTACCTGTTTCCATCACCCATCCTTTACAGCTTAATTTCTTTGTTACCTTTTGTATCATGGGACACATTGGAACTGAAAATAAAAGTGTAAAAATTGTGCTAATTTGAAAAAACAATTGTTAGACTGTTTTGAAATTTATGAGGGAATCCAGGAGTTGATCTACCCGGGAAAACATAAAAAGGTGTAACAAGGAGAAATTAAACCTCTCCGTTGTTCTGTGCTTCTTTTCTGGGCCCTTTTTTCATAAAGCCTGAAAAAGCGCACCTTTGTTTGCACCTTATATTTAGATACTATACGTAGCTAGGAGAGAAAGACTGTGTGTAGATGAACTTGACATAGTACAAGGGTGTTATGGATAGGGATGTAATTTATTCTGGGGTCTGTTTTTCTGCCAGATAATCTTCTGATAGACTTTAAAGAGAGAAAAGTATAGTTCAGGAAGAAAAAAGGGCACATTAGAAGATTTTATTTCTCTCTTTGCCAAAGCTCAAAGCTCACCTTGACCTAGCCTTCCAGTCTTTTCATGGTTCATTTCTGTGTGACATCTTGTTTAAGCTCATTCCTGTCTTTGCAACCAGAGATTTCCACCTTCGTGTGGAAGATCTGACACCTGGAGCACCTGCATTGCTCTCCTCTCCTGAGGTGGGAGAAGATGTGAGCCTGTGTTGCTGTTGTTACAGAATGGTTATGTTTTGCTGTCCTGGCTGTGCCTCCTCCCAGCTCCCTGTGCCCCTGGCAGAGCATGGGGAGCTGAAAAGTCCTTGACTGGTGTCAGCACTGCTCAGCAACAACTAAACCATCCGTGTGTCATCAGCATTGTTCTCATCCTAAATCCAAAACACAGCACTATAGCAGCTACTAGGAAAAAAAATAACTCTGAATTAAGCTGAAACCAGGACATTTGCTTTTGTAAATGCCACATCAAAAGAAACCTGCATCTCTTCCTGAAGCCAGTCAGAACTAAGAAGTGTATTGGGTCTTTACCATGTCTACATTTTTACACCAATCCTTGAGAGCTTCCAGGGGTGCTGAAGCCCCTGTGTCAGAGAAGCAGGGTTGAAAAACTCTGCTAAGATTCCTTTGCAGTCTTTTAAAGATCTTTCTTTCCCTCTCATTAAGGGCTGATTTGCACCATCGTTTGGAACAAGGTGCAGAGGTGCCAAAGCTGTTGAAGATCTAAGCATTCAGTTGACACATAACATTTCTATCTGCAGTTAGCTGCAGAGCTAGTTCAAGATTCTTTACATCCACAGGGCAGGCATGCCCTAATTATCCCAGTGATAAAGAGCAAGATGTTCAAATTTGATATGCTAGTTCCTGTGGGACAGAGCAGCTAGTTGAAAGCAGGTCTGTTAAACCTGTAGTTATGCTCACTGCTGCTGCATGATCCTGATCTAGATGGGGCTTCTTAGGGGCTTACAGGGGCTTAGGCACAGGCTGTTTCTTTTTTCCACCTAAGATATAAGGCAGGTGATGTTGAAAAATACTAAGAGAGAGTAAAGGACAAAGTAATGACTTTGATTTCAGTTCCTCGGAGCCCTCAGTAAAAAGATTTTTGTGACTGGGAGAAGAATGTATCATAACATTGACAGACATAAAGGCATCCCTAGACTAGAGATAGGCTGTGGTGTGCAGCCTGTCACAGTAGCTATGCAAGGACTGTCTCAAACTGTGTATCAGACCGAAATATTTGTGTTCATATCACACTACATTGTGTGATACGCACAGGTTGCCCCAGGGCTCATGATTCCTCCACCTTCTTCCACATCCACCCAGTCCATTCCCAACATACTCCTCATACAGCTTTGCACCAGCTGAACCTTATTATGACTTTGCTTCCTGGTCAGCAGAGGGGCAGGGGCTGATCATGCTGCATGGGCAGCATATTGAGACCCCAGAGGACAACAGGCCCCTCCTGCAGTGTCACATCCTACTTCTTTAGTGGATATGCCTTGTAAAGACCTCCTGGTTTGAGATGCAATCCAACACATGGGGTGGAAAATGTGATCTCAGAGGAAGGAAATAGATCAAGGGAGTATAGGGATGTGGAATTAGAAATTCACTCTGGGATTCTGCAAGTTATCAGACTCAAGGGTTTGTAAGGTACTGAAGTATTGGCATGGGTATTAAGAATTAGTAAGAGTGTTTGAAAATTGTTGATCAGCTGTTGCAGTATGCTTCAACTGTGAGGGAGTCTAGAGAATAAGGGCATGAGGAGAGGAAAGCACAGACTCAGACAAGAGCAGTTTTGCAGAAGGGGCAGGAGGCAACACAGATGCTAAGCCTCCTTTCCACAGCTAACATTTCTGTGAATGAAGTAGGCTTCTAGATGAAAAAGTTTTCAGGGAGGGTTCCCCTGTGAAAGCAAACAAATAAATGCTTTCAGCACAAACAGAAGAACCGAGCAACAAA
>VZTL01026200.1:0-10339 GCA_013400535.1 Scopus umbretta
TTTTTTTCCCTCCTGATTTTTTTTTTGATCAAAGGTTTGTCAACCTCAAGCACAATGCACGTGTTACAACACATCAATATGTGGAAGTACTGATGTGAATCAAGTCAGGCACGTGCACTGGGTTTATGGGATTATGCAAGGTATAAGCACAGAAGCTGACTTGGCTCAGGTGTGCAGTGTTTTCTGAAGCATCTTTAATAGCATAAGTAGAATTGGATGGAGCTTGATAATAGACCTAGAAAATTTTTCTATTTGAGTTTGCTACAAAAGTTGCTGTGCAACTGATATTTAAGTAAAAGAGTTTTCATTAACAGTTGTTAAATGCCACACTGAATGGTATTAACAAGGTCAATAATTGTTATCAACATTTCTTATAACTGGCTAAAATGTTGCCGATATCTTTTTCATAAAGGACATAAAATAAGTTTAAGTTCATGACATAATTGTTGGATGTTATGGATTCTTTTTCTTTCAAAACTTCGCACGAAATATTTCCAAGCATAGTAGCGTATTCTGGGGTTAAAAAGACAAGACTAAGAAAATCTAAGCTGACAACGAAATACTACAACAAGTAAAATGAGAAGTGCCAAATACTTCACAAAGTTCACTAAAGACTTTGCAATTGCTGTTGATTTTTATGGCCAAGGTGCTCAGCAACTGTGATGACAACAGCAGAAGACCAAAAGAGATCGGGCAGAAGTAGTGAAGGAAGAAGATGAATTTTTAAATAAACCTCAGTAAATAACATTATTGTTGAACTCTTAATAAGCATTCAGATAGGTTTTAACACACTGCATGCATTTTCCATGTCCAATGGGATGTGATGTAAAATCAGTGGACTAAATTATGTTCTCATTGGCACTGGTGTAAATCCAGGGTAAGTCATTGGACTGCATTGTGGTTATTTCCAGTTTTCCAATGAGTTTCCAATAGAAATTGGTCAAACGTTCCTCTACTTGCACAGGAACTACTCATAAGAAAATCAATGAGAATATCCCACTGACTGCATGTTCTCCATTTGTTAGTAGGAAGAAAAATAACACCACCATGTTTTTTCCCATGTGCCTTCTTAGCAGACCACCTCTCATTACGCAAATACAGGGTTTGCAAAGTACTGCCAGTATTCCAAGAAAAATCAAGCAAAAAGGCAGTACTGAAAATACAGAGGCAATTCTAGGTGTGAAAGCATGGAGAGAAGGGGGTAAGGGAAAGCTGAGAGAAGCCAGGAAGAGCAGGCAGAAAAACAGAGATTAAGGAAAAAGATTTTGGCAGGTGGAGCTGGTGGCTCTGGGGATCAGAAGAAGAATGATGCTGGAATTGGGAGCTACTTGCCACCCAAAGGACTGCCTGGGGATGCGGGAAGTGACACGGGAGTATCTGATCATGGTCAGCTGGAAAGTAAGGAGGGTGATAAAGAAAGACATGGAATGAGCAGAAACTCCCACCGGAGGCCTCCGAGTGCCAGGAGCTGGGGTAAACAAAGATTTCAGTGGCAGAAACAGGAACTATGATTGTTCAAAAATACAAAGGCCAAGTCCTATGATGGCCAATACAGGAAAAAAAGCCCAGAGCAGCTGCCTGCCTGGGAGTGCTGTTGTCCAGCTTGCACCTTGCTGCTCTTTAATCTGACACTGCATACAGACTGAACTGGCTGGAGACAACTAAACTGTCTTTCTACCCTGCTGTTGTGGTTTAACCCCAATCGGCAACCAAGCACCACACAGCCGCTCGCTCACCCTCCCCCTGCCCCGGTGGGATGGGGGAGAGAATCAGGGAGAAAAAAAAAAGAACCTAAAACCTGTGGGTTGAGATAAAGGCAGTTTAATAGGATAGCAGAGAAAGAGAAAATAATAATAGAAGAATATACAAAACAAGTGATGCACAATGCAATTGCTCACCCCCCAATGCCCAGCCCGTCCCCAAGCAGCAATCACTACTCCCCCAGCCAACCACCCCAGTTCATATACTGAGCTTGACATCAGGTGGTATGGACTAGCCCTGAGGCTAATTTGGGTCAGCTGTCCTGCCTGCCTTCCCTCCCAGCTTCTTGTGCCCCTGGCAGAGCATGGGAAGCTGAAAAGTCCTTGACTAGTGTAAACAAAATGCAGCACTATAGCAGCTACTAGGAAAAAAATGAACTCTGAATTAAGCTGAAACCAGGCCACCTGCCAACTAAATAGACAGAAATTTGATGCGCAGGCTGCTCTTTTATCTTATTTCCCAGCAAACCCTCAGCCTCCATGGGTCATACTCACCATTGCCCTGCCATGTAGTGGACATGCAGTGGTGCCTAGGAAGAGCATGGTGGATATGACACACAGGAGTGAAAGCAGTTTGTCCTCAGTCTTTAAAACATGATGCTACAGCACAGTACAGAGATGAATCAGACCCTATAGAAATAGCATGACTGAGTGGCTGCAGGCAGACATGGACCTTTGTAACTTCATTACCATGGACCTGCTCCACCTTTGGTGACAGTCTGGTGATGGCAAAGGGAAGGCTCTGTTAGAGCCCAGACCTGGTAGAAGGGCTTTGCATTCCTAAATGATTGAATCAAAAAGCAGAGCATAAGCCCCATAGGCAACATGCCTTGCACGAGGTTTATTTTTACTGTGTGAATTCAAGTGCTGGAATGTCCTGTACCGATTCCAGAAGGGTTAACGCTTTCATGCCTCACAGTGTGGCCAGACAGGACAGCCAGTGACACAGGTACAGGCTGTATCCTCATTTTCCTTATACCTCCATGACTGAAACAGCCATGCCCTCCCTGCCTTTCTCAGCTCACCATTCCTTTGGGGGCTTCTTGAACAACTGCTCCCACACATCTTGCTTCTCCTTCCTTGTCCACTCCTGTTCCAAGAAACCTTCAGAAATGCCAGCCAACAGAAATGTTCAGTCTTACTTCTCCAGCTGCAGCTTAGCTGGCATATCTCTGAAAAGGGCACGTAAAAGGCGCGTAGTATAGTTGGAAATATATGGTATGGTTGCTAATGCAGTTGTGCCATCTTTGTGAGGCTGGCTCTCTGGTTTAAAAGTAATGCCAGGCTGAAGAGGAAAATCCTTCACTACCATTTCCAGGACATGGCTGGAAACAACACACAGAGGAAGATGTTCTGCCATTTCATAAAGGGAAATGCTGTTTCTTTCTCTGCTCCAGACTGGTGACACCACCGCAGCAGGTGAGGGCAGGAGAGGATTGCAGCCAGGCTGGCAGAGGGCAAGGTGCTCAAATCCACCGTGGCTGAGACCCCCTGCCACCCAGCTCACACCACCAACTGGGCTCCCCAGCCTGTTACTAGAGGGCCCTGGTGAGCCCAGATGGACAATTTCTTCTTCCTAACCTTGGCAAATCAACACTCTTGTGTTCACAGGTTGGTTTTTCACTTGGGAATGTGTTGCTTTGCATTATCTTAATGAGACAGAGACACTGTTTTAGTTGCTCAGAGCAGGGCTAAGGAGTTAAACAGAAATGTGAGAAGCCACATACTGACAAAAGGCAGCACTGCAGGCAGTTGCCCACTTATGTGCTTCCTGGAAGAATTCAGAGAAAGTGGGAAATGTTAGTAGAAACAAAATTTGTTTGCTACAATTACTTTTGGCTGATCTTCTAAAAAACTATGCTCTTTAACCAGGGCTCTAAGGTCCTACTGCTGAGGAACCACAGTAACATCTCAGTGCAGCTTTTAAAGATTTTGAGAGATGGTAGGCTAGACCATGTTGTGTTTCATCCTGGGCTTTCTTATGTTCCTTTCTGATGGAAAAACTAGGAGGCCAGTACTGGAAAACTCCTTAAGTGATACGACTTTTCCAAGGTCTGCTGTCGTGTCATTTAGTTGGCTTTCAGTTTTCTCCCGTCAACATCACTTTGGCAAGTGAGCAGATTAAGACAGCCCTTGTGCCATATAGACTTCGACATTGCATCTCTATCCCATATGGGGTTCTTTTCCCAAAAATGTTCCAGTTCTCTTTCTAAAATCATTTTTGCATCTCCAGCCTAGGCAGGGACTTTAAACAACTTCTATTTGAAGAGACAAGACAGTTAAAATGCAGAAGAAAATCAGTCTTTGTTCAGGAACTGAGAGTTCCTGCTCAAGGGTACAGAGGAGCTTTCCAGCAATGAAAGGCTTGAACCCAGCTACCTGCTCTGTAGCGTTACTGTAAAACACTTCCCTTGTCCAGAGAAGCAATAAAGCACGACAACTGTGAATGCATCATAACCTTGGTTTAATTTTCAAACGGATGTCTTTTAAAGGTAAAAACCCCACATAAGTATCTTCTTCAACCGCTCACTATCCATGGTCTCCGTTTCCCTTTCATATATGAGTGAGAATTAACATTTCTGTAGTTCTAATGAGAGGCCATTACTCAGCGGCATAACCCCATCTCAGCCACCACCACAGATCTATACCAAGCACAGCAAATTTATTCATTAGATTTATCCTATGTTTATTAACAGCCAGCTCAGAAAGAGAGTCAGTGACAAAAACCATCTGGAATAAACATAATGGAAAACAAACAATGTAATATATTCTGTCACTCCAGCCTAATTACACAGTTTGGTGCAAATACTATCAATCCAAGTGACAATTTACAAGCCGAACTCTTATTAAGGGGAAAAATGAGCTGTGTGGGGAAGCACAAATCAAAGTAACTAATCAACACAGACAACACATTCAGGGATTTAAGAGCCAAGGTATGGTAGTCTTTTATTCCTCCTTGTTTTCAATTTGGGAGACCTGCTGTGATGTTGCAGTACATTATAGGTTATATCTACTTATGCAACATTGAGGAGAAGCATGTCTCTGGCTGTTGTCTTATTTTTCATCAGCTACAGCCTATGACTTTTAGTTTTAAATGCTTTTCTTGTCCTATCACTTAAGCTGGGAGCAAGTTACCCTGTCCCATGCACCAGTTTTCTTTTAAGGCAACTTTCCTCTTCTAGAGTATAGTCAAAGCTTGGAATTCAGGAGAAAGTTAGAAAAGGTTGGAGTTAGCTAAAAGCAATGCCAATGTGATCGAAACCAAGTTCTTATTGAGTGAATTGGTTCAGCAAGAGAAAAAGGAAGAAGATTTCTCCCTCCCATGCAAGCATCTGAACAACACATGGCTGCTGTCCATGATCTGTTTCAGCTTGAAACTTGAACTGGACTCATTTAATGCATCTGGTGTCCCCAGGGAAGCAAGACAAAACACTGGCAGCAATGAAGAAAAGATGGTAGAAGCCATCTGAAGCAGGACTTAGCCAACCACCCTGACTGCATTAGAGCATGAACTTCAGGAACAGCATTAGGCACCTGCATGAAAGCTGAGCCCTCAAAGACGTAGCAAAGTGATACAGTGCTACAACATGTCACACACTGTTGGTTTAGGGAAAATACACCCACAGTCTGGAAAATACCACCTCAGGCCAACAGGGAAAACACAAGCCCTCATTGCAACAAGGGGTAACAAGCTAGCATTGCAGTGAAATCAATATGAACAAATGAACACCCACCCTGACCACAGAAGTATAGTCAGAAATTCCATAAATGTTAGCAAAATACGATTTACATAATCCTACACTGAAAAATTCCCTGTTAGTGAAGAGATACTGGAAGAGGTTTTTTAATTCTTTCTGCAGGGAAAAAACAGAGTGAGAAAGGGCTACACTGAGGGGCACAAAGATGTCAAAAGACCCACATATCGCTTTATCTGCCATAAGGAGGGACATGACAGCCACCATCATGTGCAGAAGTGCCTCTCTGGACCTTCACATTTCTTCCTTGCCTGCAAGATAAAATGAAGCCAGGGTCCTTGTCCTTTCACACTTGGCAAATAGCTCAAAGACTTTCTATCATGGGATTGTCTCGGAAACAACATTAATCTCATGAAAAGACATTTCCTATTTTTCCTTGAACTGATTTATTCTGGAACAGGGTCTAGTGCTCTGTAGGCCCTTAAACAAAGCTTATTCTCAACCAGAAGGCTGATAATGAGCAAGCTTTTGTCATAGCTCATGAGTATGAAAAATGTCCCAAACTCTGTTTCTGCACCTGCTGTTTTGAGATAGAAGTAAGTGTGACATCCTTTCCTCCTTGAAGAAGTGATGTCATAGATGTGGCCATAATAGGATGTTTCTTCATTTAAAAGGCAAGGTGCAAAGTTAGAGAAATACACTCCTGAGAATTTTAAAATTTCATTGATTCATAAAAGCCAAAAATTTTATTGCCACTTAACTGTGGATCCATCTCTCCAGAGCCTTACTGCATCATCTGTATTAGCGTGCAAATCAAGATGACATAGCTGTTGCTGGATAATTTAAAATGTGATTATCACAGCATAGATGCACTGTTGGGATGGTCTTTGGAAACACCTTCATCCAAGCATCTCTGCACTCTCTCTGCCCGATGTCATCATCTCTTCAACCAGGAAGATGAACATCAGGATGACTCTTTCCCTCACATGCTGAGTCCATGCCAATGCTTAACAACCAGTGTATTTAAGTCATCTGTCAAACCCCACAGGTATTGAGTTCATTTATGTCTCTTTTCTTGGCCTTAACTTCTTTGCTTCAAGCAGAAACCTCCAAAAGTTGGGGTTTTTTTCTCCGATTCCCACCTGGGCTATAGGAATTTCAATAATGTTCAAAAGCAGTTATAGATAAAAGAAGAATGACTCCTTATTTGTAGATTACAAAAATCTAGGAGTATGTGGTGTCTATCAGTAATTATAATGATACAATACCTTAATTTTCAGTTTATATGGATTCTAACCCTCTTGTTCTGTGACCATTTGTGCTCAATCTGACTAGGCAATCTCAACATTTTCCTTCCTGAACAAGGAATGGCCATGAATACAGAGCATTTTCTTTAAGGAGCAGAACATAGCAGCTGTGATATGGTAAACCCAACAGGCTCACATAGTGTCCAAATCTTCAGCTTTGTACCTTGGAATTATTCTGCCCTTTTGGGTTGCTTAGACACTTGTGTTGTTGCTCTCTTGAACCTTGAAGATTTTATGCAGCCCTCCAGGATTCCCTAGTCTGCTTTCTTTCCTTTGAGGGAGGAGACTCAGGGGACATGCTAATGACACTGTTCATGCACTGAGTCAATGATCATGGTGTGCTGGCTTTCTTGTGACCCTTTCCCACATGCTCCACCAAAGGCTTTCAGTGCTGTCAAGGAGCTGAACTACAAATAACTGCCAGAGTCAATTTGTGGTGGACACTGAATTTTTTCCTCAGTATTATTAAGGACCTTGCAGAGACAAGGTAGCTGAGACATTGAGCTATCTCAGTGAACACTCTATCAACAGCCCCTCAAGGGGCTACTTGCTAGAGCCATCAGCTGATAAGCCAAAAGGGAGATGAAGCTCAGAGAAAGAATTGTTTTAATTACCACATAGTCTGCTTCACTGTTATTTTAGAAAAAGCTGGTTGCAGATATTGCATGACTGTAATTGCAGATTTCGGGAAACATCTTAAAAGCCACAGATCAAACCTTAAAAATACAACAAAAATAATTCCCTCTGGAATATGAAGACAAGCAGATTTCCCCCCACAACTACATTTAAGATATGAAGTATATTAGTTACTTCACTGAACTTCAGAAATGGGCAGTCACTTGAAGATAGGTTGCATTAGCTAACAGCTGTTGAAAATGAGGGATGACAGCGTCTGTTCCAGAAGGTTGATTTTCCTACAAGCAAAAAAGCTGTGTTCCCAGTGCAACCCTCCATTGCAGCATGTTGCTTAAAGCAGCTTCCAGACTAGATTCTGTCTGCAAACTAGGATGCCACTGCACTGCTTCCTTGCCTGCCAAGAGCTTTTCCATTATGGGAACCACAGTAATGGTAACTGGTCTGGGCTTTCCATACTGGTCATCTCTGGATGTTTTGCTACTTATCATCCTATGCTCTCTGTTTTGCTGATTGTCTTGTACAACATTTAGGCTGGGAGCTTTCTGGCAGGCTTGGAGGGTTTGTGTCGTCTTCTGACCCTACGGGAAAACTATAGGCACACAGCAGCACAGCAAGGATTAAAAGCTGTTTTCTTTCCCTCTTTACAAAGAGCCTGTTTATTTATGGATGACCATGAATGGACACATATTTTCAGAACTGAGGAAAACTACCTGCAGTTTTCCATATCTTCACAGACTTTCCAGTATGATCTCATGTCAACAGTCATTGAGTCTTGCCTCAGTCCTCATGTCTGTAAGCCCAAGAGGTGGTATTCAGAAAAATAAATATATATGTGCTGAGGTGTTGCACCAGATCAGTAATGGATAGTAGGGCTCCACAGAGAGAGAGACATCCCGAGACTGATACAAGAGAAGTCTGGCATGCATCAGAATGTAATCCTTTCATATCATTGCAAGGATTTATTTAGAGCAGCCTCTCTCTGAGTTACATTGCTGTCAGGTAGCAGAGTACTGCCTGCACTTTTAGAAGTATTTGAACATTCGCAGCCTTTAAGCAATTAGAATTGTCAGAAAGACAGACAGCCCATCAATCAGAAGTTTTCACAACCCCGTCTCATTTGTATGTAGATTTCTAAACCTCATATTCTCAAATAGAACCCTTCAACAATTTTTTTTTTTTTTTCCTCTTTTTCTTTTAAGCCCCACAGCATTTGATACAGAAGAGATCTTAAACCTTTCAAAGTGAACCCAAAGAACTGCTCTCTTTGGTCAGACTAATGGTTCTGTTAATCCACTGTTGTCTTGGGTAATGACCAGTTCCAGAAGCCATCTGGGTGAGGAAACCACCCAGCTAATCAAAGCAGTAATTAAAGTAGCCATTAGCCTTGGGCAACAGACTGCAAGGGTCAGCAGCCTGCATGCTTTGCTTACACATGGGCTACTTTGCTTGTACCTGCAGAGATGGGGATTAGTGGCTGCAGTCCAAACAGTGGACTTCAGGCCCTTGCTCCATCCCAAGCCTTCTCTTCTCCAGCAAAGCCAAACACCAGCCCTGGTGCTGTGGGGTAAACAGAGGCTGGTTTGAGGTGCCAAAAGAGGAAAAAACCTGTATTCTGGGACAGCCTGGCGTTAGGGGTTACTGCACCCTGGAGAAGTGAGAAAGGAAAAAGTTCCCAGAGGGAATGGAGAAAGAGGAAAAAAAGGGAGGGAAAAAGCATATCCTCCATCACTGCTGAGCCCTCCTAGCACCCCTCCAGCACCACAAACCCTTCAACAGCCCCATGCCTTTTCAAAGGTGGGAGCAAAGACTCCAAAGCATGGTTGAAATTAGGCATTTCTCTTCTTTCAAGTCAGGCTGGTGCCTCGTGTAAGCACTGAGTCCATGTAATAACATATCTTATGTCATTATAATTAACAAAGCCTTCAACAGTCTGTGCATTATTCCTCTCAAGATCAACTAATTCAAGTTTAAACAGTTCTCACATGTCACAGGCTGTCTGAAGTGATTTCTTTAAAAAATAAACTCTTCAAATCTGAAAGTCAGGTAGAGAGGGAGAAAAGAACTAAAATTTTTAGAGCAGCAAATGAATATCCAATAGCAAAACATTTGGATCAGATCTGTTTATCTGGTTTCTTTTCCTTGAAAGAAAATAGGAGTTATCTTCTTATTTGAGATTTATTCTTTCCATTTGTGTTCCCAAATTTATTCCTGGTCTACGATCTTATGTTCTTAGATTCCCCGCTCATTGAATTTCATAGCTGTACCTCCTGAAAAATGAAATTTTAGAATAAGAAAGATCAGAAGATTTTTTTTTCCTCAGTTATTTCCATAGGCACTGCATTATTTCCTTTGGGAAATTTTGCAGGAGGAAGATTTCGGTCTGCTCGCAGTATACATTAGAGCAAGAATGCAATTCACAACCAGGGCAGCTCTTTTGACTCTTTTTGTTGCTTGTTTGCTTTGTCTGAGCTCAGACTAGCATATTTCGCAGTTGGTTTGCAACTTGAAAACACAAGTTGAGTAATGGGGTGAAAATATCTCACAACAAATAATCCTGAAAAACATGTGGTTTATTGATTTGCAAGTTAGGAAGCAACATCAAGCATCCAGACATGGATACTTTTCATTCAATGCATCAGTTCTGCATAGTAAGAGAGAGTACATTCCTCCCCATAAAATATATAAAACAAAGTATTTAAAGATGTTCAAAAATTCAAAGCCATAACCATCTGCTTATCGCAGACATCTGTTGCTTCAAAGCAAAGGACTATATGAAAGGTTCAGAAAGCTTTAGAGCTCAAAAGATGCATTTGCCAAGAGACTAATGGAACACATGAATATACATAAATTCCAAAAATATAACAAACTGCTGTTTTCTCCCTGGAGTGCAGTTACACCAGCTAGGTATGCGAAAGCTGAGTTGCAAAGTGTTGTGGTTTAA
>VZTL01026204.1:0-28872 GCA_013400535.1 Scopus umbretta
AGTATGGGGTGAGAGAAATCATTTCTGAGTAAACACCCAGGACTGCAGCATGTTCTTTAGTACTATGCCAGATGAAACAAAAAATTAGTGAAATAACCCAGTCAGCACTGCATCACCCGCAGAACTAATATCTAGAGTGTCCTGCAACAAAAACACCTCTGAATAAGGATGTCCGGATCAAATCTGATCCAGAGTGAACCTAACTGGTTTGCTAAGACTGACGAGCCTCCTCACGGAGAATCATCCAGCTTGCAATGCTCCCACCTTCTCCGGCAGGAAGACTGACTCATTTCCTACACAGCTGCTGTTATCACTACATTGACTGCTTTGAAATGTCAGCCTTCAAATGTTACCTTCTGCAGGTCCATCATTTTCATCCATAGAGCTGCAAACTTTGGTGGATGCTAATGAGGTAGAGGAGCCACTGTGTTGGGAGCTCTGGAAATGGAGAGACACAAATGAAAACAGATGATTTTTAAGGAGCATGAGTACCGGCAGCATGTTCCTGCTGGACACATGTCCCGGAGAGGCTTCAGTGTTCCCTATGTAAGGTATCAATTTACTTTGGTGGAGGGATATGTGGATGCTTGGGAAGAGTCCAATTTTTCCACTGACATTACACTTTTGGTACACCCGCATACATGGAGACATCCTTGATCCATCACGTGCAGCAATGTGCAGCAACACTTTTATGTATGGTTCATTAGTTTCTCCCTATTCCACACACATTTTGGCAGGAAAACCTGAGGAGCTGTATGCCCTCTGCAGGCAGGAGACTGTTTTCTCAGTGACACCGTTAACCCAGCAGGCACTAGAAGCACAAATGTCTGTTTTGACCAAAGTTGGCTTTGTTATGGGCAAAAGTCCTCAATTTTGCAAACTTCCCTCTGGTGAAGCCCTCCCCAGTTGTGTTCTAGAAGGGAGAAATCATTATGGTAATGTATGGAGAAAAAAATGTCAGGGTGAATAACGTTTGCTTTTTTGGAAAAGCATTTGATTGGATACAGCTCCCTTGAGGCATGTGTCTGTACCTCAGTTTTAAGTACTTGTACAGCAAGTGTCTACATTTGTCTATGCAGTTAATGGGGGGAGGATGGTATCTCTATAGTCTCTGGGAGACTCATAGCCACCCAACTTGGATGCCAGAAGTATAGCAGACAGGATCTCACTAGGGAAGCCTTCCAAAGCACCTATCAATGTCTATCAGTTACGTATGGACTCTAGGCATGTACTTTAGGAAGACTGCTTCATCATGCATCTAAATGGATGAAACTACACGGACATATGAGATCGACTGGATTTCACCCAAAACTTTTATCCTGTGCTGTGTAACGATTACATAAACATATCTTCAGGATTCTCCCATCTTCAAAGGAGACTAGAGGAAGCTACAAATGTGACAGTGGCCCTTTAAATTTACAGCAAAACTGAGCATTTCCTCAGGTCCTCATGTTGCAACATACGTGAGAAATATTCAGAAGATTTCCAAAACTAAGACTTTCTCGGGTTCACATAGTTTGCATGCTGAAAGGTTACAAAGTGCTGCAGTATTTAATTACCTCCTTCAATGTACATATTAGATAAATTGCAGGCTGTACTGCATGTAACTAACACTATCAGTTCCATATCTGTGTTTGCAAGGTATCTAGATGCCCACAGTCAGGGTGCCAATCCACTTGACAAATTTAATACAGCTTCTTTGGAATGATCTCTCTCCTCTGCCACTGCAGAGCACAGCCGATGACCGGAGCAAGAATAACTAACGATGCAGCAGCTGGGACTTCTGCAGAGTACTGAGCCAGGGAGAAGGCTGTCAGCAGAGTTAAAAGCTGGACAGTATGCTGAGTTCATTTGAACAGACTAACTTTTAATTTCTCCCACAATAGATTAAGGTCAGATGATTTAGACAAAGGCTGAACTTGGCCTATTTTTTCCCTAAATAATCCTGAGAGCTTGCACATCTTGTCTACCAAGAGATTCTTTGCGCTTTTTTTCTTTTAATCAACTGCAGCTCATTCTTTTCACCCATCCAAGCATTTCTTCTGAGCTTTGACCAGAATTAAAATTGCATTAATCAGTTTCTGGACTACTTTTGCTGCCTTTTGACAACAGAATTGAGCACTGACTGATTTTATGCAGTTCGCTGAGATATTGCTGCCCTTGTTTCATGATTAGGACGTGTTTATGTATGTGCTATTCCTGTGCTAAACTCTGTGGGATGTCTCAGTAAAAACTTACCTCTGGTTCATTTTTGAACAAATGAGCAGATGAGGATCAAGGTAACGGGAAAATGCTAGGAGTTCTCATGCCTGGAGAAGTCACTCTCAAAGCCTATTTTTATACACATGTAATGAAAGAAATGTTTCCTTTATACTCCTGCTAGTAAAATAAGCAGAAAAACACGTTTTCTCTACTCATTCTGCTGTGTCTGTTTGTTTTCCTAGACCAGGCATCCAATTTCTTACTTCTTTTCCCACTCCACAGTATTTTCTTAAAGGAATTACAATTTAAATATGTTTAATATTTGTTACAGATACAATCAGGAATTTACAACATTTAAGGGGTACAATACAAAAAGGTTAGAGCTAGATTTTCAATAGATTATCAAACAACTACTTTATTCAGGTTTTTTTCATTTTTAAATAGTGAGATTATACTTTTCAGCAGATGTTAGGTCAAGACTGTCGATCACACACCGCTGCAGCTTTCTTTAGCAGTCTGCTGGTCTTTTTACCATCGGAGCCTCACACCCATTGCTCTCATTCGAGAGAATGGGAGATGTGAAAATCAAGACCTAACTCGGTGGCCACATCTTCTCAGAAGGGGTGCCTAGAGAGACTCAGGTTTCTATTTGGGAACCTAATTTCTCAAGGACCTGCAAGACAAGGTTTAGCTGAGAACTGTGACTGCTCAGTCCTTTCAAAATCAGACTCCTTCGAGGGCCCATTTCAGCAAAGTGCTTCAGCAAGTGCTTCACGTTAAATACAAATAGTCCTAATAGCTACACATGACTGAAACTAAATTCACTCTTAAATATCTGTCTTCAGTATAGCCCCTAAACGTGTATCTAGCCTAGGTTTAGTTAAGCAAACTGACAAAAAGTGGCCCATAGAAAACTTAAAGGAAATAAAAAATCAATATGAGACCAATTTTTTAAGTCCCCCTGTTTCTTTTCTTATTGAAACTACATAAGGATGGGAAGGCTAAGATGACATTCATAACTGAAGAAGAACTAAAGTGATGCATTCGTAGCATATACTGCAGCATGATCTGCAAACAAAGCACACAGCCCCTTCAGCGAGATCTGCGTGTGAAGCACCAGCGTGAGCAGAAGCAGAGCTCGCCAGTGACAAGGAAGCAGTAGCTAAGAAGACATTTGCTAAAAATACATACTGAGATTTTTAAAACTTTAAAACGTTTGAACAAATTGAAAAATATGAAGAAAACACATAGTCTTCATTACCTTTGCTGAACCCCTCCTATTACAACAACAGACTAAAAAGAAATCAGGAAGTGTACATTTGCATATATTCACCAAGTCTGCCGACGGACCCCCTTTCACAATTAAAGAGACGTTACTAGGTAAACATGACACAAATCTTTTCGTCTTTATTCAGTCCTCTGGAACAACACGCAGGCATTTATTTATTTATATTTACTTCAGCTAGAAGGACATTCCGTTTATTTAGACTTTAATTAGCTCGTTGTTCTCACAAGCTGAAAGCCCTCCGGGTCCAGCAATCCTTGTGGGTCTCGGTGTTCCTTCCAGTTGGCTTGCCAATCGTGAGGCAGTCTGTCGTGCACACTGTTGCTCTCACAGCTGTGGACCCCGTCAGGGATATTGCAGATGGGAAGGGGGGAAAAAGAAACTCTAAGCAAGAGTATAATCTCTTCAACACACAGACCTTAATGCAATTAGCTGTTTTAATTTTAAGAGATGCTGAGGTGCTTGAAATGTCATCACTTTTACACAGATTTAAAGGGGTCCGGTTGCACAGGTTGCCAGCACATGGCCATTTTTATGGCACACCTCCATAAAAGCGATGGCATAAAAAAAAACAGGTCTTTGGTGTAAGGATTTCAGATCCTATTCAGGTTTATATAACAGATGGCCAGCACACCACACATCGCATTGATGTGAATGGAGACATTAGTGCTATAGAGTTTCATCCGTGCCTCACTGGGAGATTTATTTAGCAACTGTTTTGTAAATAGTTTGTATCTCAGTGGAAACTGTACTAAATCCATGAAAAAAGGCAGTAAAATAAATATTACTGTAATTTCTCTTTCCCCATACTCACCTTTGTCCT
Organism: Scopus umbretta; assembly: GCA_013400535.1. Taxonomy (NCBI): domain Eukaryota; kingdom Metazoa; phylum Chordata; class Aves; order Pelecaniformes; family Scopidae; genus Scopus; species Scopus umbretta. The sequence continues at coordinate 4,311 of VZTL01026204.1, forward strand.
AAATTAATCTTAAAATCGCACTCCAGCTAAACAGCAGGAATTACTCTTCTGGACTACCAGTATCAGCAGTTAGGAAAAGAAACTTAAACAAGTGTGACTAGGAAGTTTGTTAATGCAACTCAGATTCCTGAATCTTAAACCCCAAACACTGCATTACATTTTCCAACCCTCTCAAAACCTTTAATAGTGCATATGGAGTCTACAAAGTCTCTCAACAATAGATTCCTTTGTATTTTCCTAGCATGAAGGAAGCATCTGGATGAAATGTGAGTAACAGAAATGCACACAGGTGTAATGCTAAGTTTGGATCTCATGCAGAGTTCTGCTCTTTTAGAAACAGACTTAATGAAGCGAAGATTAAAATTAGTAAACAAAGTGCAAATTCAGGAAGGAGGCTCAGGATAAGGAAATTATTAATATCTTTAAATGATGCCTCCTACTATTTTCTCTATTCCAAAGAATTCTGCAGAATTTAAAAAACACACAAAAAGCTATGTGTGTCAGTAATGTGTATAAGATGGAGTTCAACTCAGCAAGGATAAATAGGATTAAAACCAAACCTAAACAGTTAAGCAACCATGCTCACCTCTTTTGGAGCCCATACTAGTGTGCAGTCTGGTTATAAATAACCTTTGCAAGGTAGCCACCATGAATTCCTGACACAGTCAATTCCTTAGCCTAAAGATCATCATGGTTAATGGTAAAATAAAGACAACACTCCAGTGCAGGTATCAGCTTTGAAGGACTTTGAAAGGCTCAAAAAATTCCTGTAATATGTAACAGTGTTAAGCAAGAAATAAGTGAGTCCATACAACAAAATGGTACATCTCCAGAGAACAAAAGGTAAGGCAGAGGACAGCTGGTTTAAAACAGTAAAATAATATATTTTGATGCAACTTTTAAGAAGACAAATTAATTTTTTTTATTACTCAATTTAGAGTGAAGTAAAGGGTTACACCAAAACTCCCTCTTCCAACTCTATCCAGCGAAAAATGTTTTTGATTTTCTTTTGTTTAATCACTTCCATTTTTTGGCCCAGCCAGCTGAGACGGAAAAAAGTTTTCATGTAAACAGTACAGAGCTGGCAAAAAATTACAATCTTCATGCCGAAAGAAGAGAAGCCAATGGAATTCAATGTATAGAAGGAGGAATGATGCAATTGTTTTCTTTTCAAATTTGGACACTGCACTAAACTGACATGTAAGATCCAAATTTATTTATAAAATGCTTCATCTGGAAAGGAATAATAAAAAATGTTTGCAAACCTGCTACTTATCCTGCCCTGTCTTGTTAGACACTTGACTTAAGAGAGGCCCTACATAGGGAAATTATTATTTTTTGTTGTTGTTCATTTATGCAATTCAGGATTTACTCAGCTTGGAGGAAAGGTAATTCAAATGACACAAGCAATAATCTGGCATGTGTCATTTAGGAACTTGTGCTGATTTTCTTCTTTGAGGGATAGAGGGACAAATGGGAGAGTTTGCAAGGAAATGGAGCTGACAGACTGAAATTAAATTTCCAAGGTGAAGCACTTTGTTTTATTAGGATCCCCTTATTAAGCTGCAGCATCAACTGCTTATACGCTCATTTGATTTGTGTATCAAGGGAATTCTGAAAGACCAACATAGTTTCCTATATGGTATTTAACAGTAAACTTACATCTAACCTCTGCTAGCTCCTAACAGCTGCTTCCAAAGCTGAGCCATAATTCAGACTGTAGGCTCACACAACCTTTGGCATCCTCCAGAAAAGATTGATGATCTAAAAAAAAAAAAGTATAACATTCATGGTATTGGAAGTTGACCTGTCATTACTGTATCCATACTGCAGTTCACATAAAAAGTTACATGTGCAGCGATACGATGTGAAGATTTCCTTTTTCCTTTTCTACGGTTATACACAGGTAAAATTTTCCACTCAGCTACAGAATAAAAATTGAAAGGCCATCAGAGGAGGTTCTTATTTCTTCTACCTAAATAAGGACATAGCACAATCACCACTTTTCATGCCAGTTGTATTTTCAAAGCTCTCCTAGTATTCTTAACTGTTACTTGGTAGAGACAGAAACATCAATTCTTTTGCTTCTACTCTTTCTCATTTCTACAGTACTGTTCCCTTTCTGCCTGTACACCCTTTTTAGGCAGACCTATTTACTAGCAACGAAGAGGATTTCAAAACTAGAACGTTTATCAGGCCCACAGATCTCTCTAGGAGAGTGTCTGAACATCAGCTGAAGCATCAGACTGGCAGATGACATGTCAGGAATTGTAACATCTCTCTTCCCCCGCCCCCGCCGAGGCTATAGATACATATTTTTAAAGAGTGGAACGATATATCAAGAAAACAAGGTACTAATTTTAAAACACCGTGGGTATGTTTCAGTACTCTTAGCTTTTCGCAGGCATATTTTGCTAATACTTGTCTTAAAAGAGTGCTGCTGTGGCTGAGCTGTCAGCCCCGAGCTGGAACCTTGCTTTGGATAGCCTACTAATTTCCCACTTTATACTCCAAATCTATCCCGTCGCGTGCACACAAACTTACCCATAAGCAATTCAAGGCAGGTATATTTACTGTCTCCAAAAGACCCATTAGAAACCAAATTCTTCCTTGAAGGATCTTTTGCATCTACACACTAGAGCCCAGAGTTTAGTATTTAAAGAGGCACTGAATACATCTACTATTTAAAGGAATCCATTAGGATGCATGAATCCCATATGCTTATACTAAGCAAACTTGTTAGATGGACAATGCTGATCCAAATGAACAAGCAATACCAACTGCAAGTATTTGTTTAAAGCCTGTTAATCACGTTTCCAAAATAAACTCACTGAACAGTGTGTATTTTTTAAATATATTTATTACATCGCTTACAATAATCTACAGTAATGTTAAATCTAGCGAAACAACAAATTGCAACCAGGATGACATGGTCAAATATGAAACACAAGTACAACACAGTATGATGAAACAATGGCACAAAAATGAAGGTGATTTTCTTCAGCTGAGTATCTGAAATAAAACATTCATCGGCATGTATTTTTTGCAAGTTTTACATTTTTTGTTGATAAATCAACAGCTTTCTTTTTGGTTTCCTGCATCACATGAATACAAAAATGGTCTATTTTAAAAAGCAAATATCCAAGCACTTTTCTTTAAAAAAAATAATTGTGTGCATAACTTTGTAAAATCTTAAACTTATGTTGTAAATGTGCCAATATTTACAATATCATAGTGCAACTAACAAAATGAAGAGGCCTTAGCACGAACAGCGTTAGCTCCTCTTTCACTAGAGTCCAAATTCCAAAACACTGTATTGCAGGGCAAACCACAAAGTAATTACCTCATACAACATCAGACAACAAGTACACGCTGAATACAGTACAGCTTTTTTCATACTTCACCGCTGAGGGTTAATGCAAGCAAGTTTGAATATCATCAACATGCGCAAATACAGACACTAAAACGCATACGAATGTGTGTGTGTGTGCACTGTGTGTGTTTTTAACCCTTCGCTAACGTGCGCGTACACAACACGTATCTACATGCTCTTTGCCTTCCGTGGGGAGTTAGGGCGCTCAGCCAGTCTGAGATCAGGTGCAAGGTGAAAGAGGCAACCCGAGCCAGCCGAAAGGTGTTAGGACAGCAAACACAGCTCGGAACAGCCTCTGCTCTGCTCGGCAAGCCCTGCTTTCTGAACGGAGGGCTTTCCTGGGGGGTAGCACACCCATTTCCAAAGAGCGTGACAACCGCTCGCTTACTTTGCTCTGCCTGTAAAGCTACGGCTGGCTGCGTGACATGAGGTTATTTTTCTGTTCATCACTCATAGTTACAGGTTCTCATCCCATCACTAACAGATAAACTGAAAGTGACGATTAAATAAAGAACAATCTTGTATTTGGTCGTATACCATTAATTGGATACAAGAAAAAGCACAGAAAACATTAATCTAAGTATTCATCAAGTGACGAGGTAACTTAGCACCATAAACGTTTTCTGTTTGTTCATTTCTCTACTATTTTTGACAAAACTGTAAACTTGGGTTGATCAGAGGTTCTTTTCTGTATTTCTGTTAATTCCTTTTAACATTTAGAGTTGGAGGACATTGGAGTGCACATACTGCACTATATAAAGTTCACATCGCAGTGTGAAGTATGAAACTATAAAAGCAAACGCTATTATTTATTACAATTGTTACGCCACACAATCTCAACCCAGGTGTTCTTCAAGGCTGTTTAACATTATGTATCCTTTCTTATAATATACACTTACAGCCACAATATTAATGCCCCAGAATTTTCATTTTACAGCCACATATGTCCTGCGAAAATGGTTTAAAGAGAAAAATAACTAAATATAATGTGCCGTCACTGAATTATTTTACAAATTGAAAAGCAATTTTCACATTGGATAACGAATGTTGGAGATTTTACCGATTTCAACAAAAGAACTTCTAATATCACATGACTTAATACACTGCAGAACAGTGCAGTTCAAGAGGAGACACAGGTCTGGACATGTCAAAATAATACCATTTCAAGTTTGTGATTAATATTTTGCCTGTGTATATGTATTTGTGCATAAGGTCCTATCCTTCCCACCTTGGAGTCAATTGTGGGTTTGCCACTAACTTCAAACCGAGCAGAACTTAGCCCTTGTTTGTGCATGAGATCTCTTAAAATTGTACAGACTTCCTCAGGGGAGCCGCTCAGCAAGTACAGGCTGGTGCAGCTCCACGGACTTGAACAGAGCTATAGCAAATCCCACCGGATGAACATCCTCCCGTTAATACATTTTCCCCACATATTTGTTTAAAGCCACTAAAGTGACATACCTGTGCATGGGTTTCAAAGCCATTAATCTGTGTGTGTGTGTGTGTGTGTGTGTGTATGTGTGTATAAATATAAACATACACATTCTGTGCTTCACATGTGAACTGTTTGTTGCATAAAAGAAGAAGAAAAGAGATTAAAAAAAACCCCAGAAAGTTGCAGAAAGCATTAGGGAAATAATCACAAGTATTCATAAAGCTCAAAGGGAGGCAAAGCATTCACATTCTATACAAGATTCTTTAGCTACATCATAATCACCTTAGAGTAGGCACAAATAATGCAGCATACAGAGAACTATAAGAGCTTCAAACACTATAAAGTTGCTTAAACTATTCTGTTATTTAATGAAGTCGATAAAATCTAGGGACAAACTACAACCTGTGCTGTTGCAAGCAGAACTACAGCATCAAGAAACACAATTTCAGTTTCACCCATAAACTGAAACCTTCTGGTCTTGCTTAAAAGAAACATTTCATTTCTGCTCATGTATAATGGGAATTACATTCCATACAAAAGGGATCTCAAAGTCTATAAAGAGTGTACCTTTTCAATCTCTAAGGGACTTTCATTCCTTAAATGAAATATTAATGATACATAATGCCCCTGAATAGCCCCTTAATACAAGTCATATGTTGAAATGATTAAATGTTATGGACTAGCATATTCTTTGAAACAGTCTTGATGGAGAACTCGCTATGATAACAATTACTGATATAAGGTCCATTTTTCTTTTCCACAGCTAAGCAAAGCCGTGGGATTCAGGTTTGCTGGCAATCTGTGCTCCCTGTGCAGAACAAACATTCTTAATAAACTGCCTTAAGCAGCAGTAGCCTATATGGGAGAGGGGAGAAAAAATAAAATTCTTGGAATTTATTTTCTTTACAGGAAAAAAGCAGTTTTCAAAACGTGAGTAAATATTTTATTCAGTCTGAATTTTTGGAAACTGATCCCAATGCACCTTTACATAATATGCATTTCTTGGGATTAAGTAATACACTTTACAAAGACATTCCCTCGTAACAGGCAAAAATGCAAGTAACTTCACAGCTGCAAACATTTTCAGTAGAACAGGACAGCCTTAGGATCGGGGTGTGGAGTGGGGACTGTTCCTATTGCCGGGAACAGTTTTAGATCTGAAGTCTGAAGCAGGAATGGCAAAACATGCATTTCAAAAGGGAACGACCTAACTGCTTCAGCAAACCTGCCAGATCAATGACTTTCTCTCCAGGTGATACTGGAACCAAGTATTGAAAACAGAGAAGGTAAGTTTTGTATTCTGCTGCCCTTTTACTTCTTTCTGCAAATATCCTCCATAAAGAAAATGATACTGATACAGTGAAGCCATAATATCACATGCCAACATTTTTCAGCTGCTGAATTTTATTACAGACAAATCAGTGTAAAGGAATTATTTCACTACATTTAAAAGTTGGCATGCGGCAGCTAAGCATTTTCTGCTATTAAGAAAATTTTCCTGATTCCAAAATATATTAAATCATCACTAAGTAGCTCAAAAATATAATCTCTATAGATTTTTGCTGAGGATCAGAATCACACTAATTTCTGATTCTTAAGTCATTAGTATTTAGATACCGAAAAGAAAGGTGTAAGACAGTAAAAGTGTGTTATCACTGCACTATGGGCTTAAATACAACAGATAAATTTTAAAGCAATATGCAACATACGATGGGAAATATTGCTATTACGTAAATTAAAGTAGACTAAGATTCTCACAATAAAGCAGCAGAAAACAAATAAAATTAGTAGATTTTCGTTAAGCAACTGGTTATAATGCGTGACCTACTTTAACACTAAAGGAGTTTTGCATATTCATGCTGTACAAATTAACCAACTCGAGAAATTACGAAAACAGAGAAATTAGGTCAATAGGAGGATGATTTACAGTACCACCACTTCTGTAAGCTTTAATTTTAAAATCCATAAAATGTCTTATTACAGCAAATAAAAAATGATGTTCCTGTCCTTCACAGAAGTGAAAATAATCACTAGTTTCTCAGGCAAAACGTGTTTTTCCAAAAGGTGTCATCATATGTGTGTCAGATGACATTGCTAGCCAGCAGGCCCCCATATTTCCTCATTTAGAGATCTGTCCATATTTACTTGCAACACATGGATGATCAGCACTAACAGCTCTTGCCAGGTAAAACATTCGTGTTGCCTGTGAACACCCTTCTGTTTACAGTCATCGAATGGTAATGCAGTGAAGAGAACTTTAACACTACTTGGAAAGCATTTACTTTTTGTCCTGTGACCACGTGGGATTTCTTCACTTTCTTTTCATGTAGATAAAAAGACTAAATTTAAGAGCATTCCAAATGTGTGTGTCGGGATCAGACAGCATGGTGCAAGCAGTTTAATATGGCAGGTTTTTCATTTTCTGCATTTTACCTATTCGTTGGTAAAAGCAAAGCATTCATTAACTGTTCATACCAAAACGAATAAAGATAACTATGTTAAAACCAGAACATATAATCAGTACCTTAGATGATATAAAGACTGCTATTCATAAATGTGCCCACTATGGATTTGTGCGTTATATTCACCTTATCCAATCTTCGCTCCTTAAAGTGTGCACAATGCTGTTTTGTAGTTGATGGACATATTCAATGGCTCATTCATTATAAATTCTTGCATTAAAATGCAGTGGTAAAGCCAAAAATACCCCCACACACCAGAATTAATTTGGCCCCATGTTTTTAATTTTAAATATGCAAAACTCTTTTGTGCAATTCACTATTACTGTAAATTAGCAGCTATTCTCTTTAAAAATGTTAAACCTTCACCAAATCACAAACCATAAACATTGTTCCATTTTCTCTTTTACACTGAGTCTCCTACTGAATCCATATCATCCGAAGAGAGTGGGCGATACAGGTCCTGTAAGATGAAGTGCAGTATAGATTTGTTTATTGTGTTTGATTTGTTGCACTGCAACTGTCTTATATTCTTTTTGTTACTGTGGACCAGAAGATATTGTTTAACACAAAATACATGTATTCTATACAACCAGATTCTTGGCTTAATGTCATATAATTATTTTTCAATCAACAAATAGATGGTTAGAAAATAAAGCTGAAGTTTCAATGTACAACATATTCTAAGAGGCAATTTTTTTTTTCTTTGATTCTTTCCTATTAAACACTATTAAAACAATATTTGTCTGTTCTGGAGAGTTTGGAAATTTGGCAATCTGAACTCAGTCTTAAAGGGAATATATTTCCTTCTTTGCTGTTTCGCAAACAGCAGCAGGAAAGTAAGTGCTTACCTTATACAAGGTAACCAAAACTTGCCACCCGCTGGTGATAGAGCATGGATCCAGCAACATTTGAGCCCCAGAATGCTGACACTGAATATTGCCGTTACCTGTGTTGTACTGACATTGGTATCTCTTTCCCACAGTTTTTCTTTCTCTGTGTGCATGTGTAAAAAGACAGCACGTAAAATCTCGCCGTCACCGGCTCTTTCTGACTGTAGCCAAGCAACCAGCTCATGACAGCAGAGGGAGAGTCTGAGTGTAAGGATCCACTCCGGTTTTTCAACACCCACTCCGCGCATCCTCTGACGGATCAAATAATCCTCAAATGCCAGAGGTGTTAGGGGATGCTGCATCGCCCTATCCAGCCTACAGAGCACAACAATCCTCGCCAAGATACACAACAGCACTGAATGAAAGAGGAAGTTCAGTGAAGGGAAGCAGTAGAGGACAGAGCACTATTTCTTTAAGTTGAATTAAGCATAGGTGATGGTTTAGAGGCACTGAGTAGGCAGGTGCCCAGCGCTCTTCATAGGCAAGCTCTGATACCTTTAAGCTGTTTCTGGGGATCCTTTAAGTATACAACATGTTTATGAAATAAAAAACAGCTACAAGAATGCATGAGAATGGGAAGGCTGATGGAACCTGCTTTAGGTTGACCTTGGTTTGGGGGAGGGTTTGTTTTTTTTTTTAAATCACAGGAAGATAAATGACACAAAAAATAAACAAGTCTACGGCTATACTATAAACCAAGGACTACCTACAATGGATGCTTTACAGATTTCAAATTTACAAGGATCTCAATAATCTATGCAGGTTTAAGTTTTACTTGCAGGCATGATACAAAGGGGATTTAAGTCCCTTAAAAGTGTTTTTCATTCCCTAGAATGCTTATTCTCTATGTATTTTACCAATGGGCATGTGTACATACTGTAGCGGACATGTTAGACTGGCAGACTGAAAATTAGGTCTTAAATACATTTCTGTTTTGTTGTGAACAATCTAGATAAAAGAATTTTTAACAGACAAGACCATCTCATTTTGAATAATAACTAGTTAATTATTAAAATTCCTTTTGAGTACATACAGTTTTGGAATTTCTAATATACAGTACAGAAAAAAAATATTTTGATTTGACAGTGAGGGTAACACACTAAACTTTTGAATCTTCCAGGTGACTGCTCACTCCTCTGAATATAAAAAAAATATGCATTCAGAACTTACAAAGAGGACATTTGTGAGAACTGACTTTTAATATTTGGGGATTATTTTTGTGGTTACTTTTATAACACTACGGTTGCTTTAAAGCAAAATTATGCACAAGATTTCAGGATCATGTTTATGCACTTTCATATACTTTGAAATACTTGAAACTTTTTTAAAGTTTTCCTTTCTGCAAGAATTTTCCTTGCCTATAATTAGCCAAAGAGCTGTATTTCTGAAAAATATGAGAATTTATTATTTTGCATAGATTAATAAAAAGACAAAACTTGCTCAATGAATCAGACTCAAAAAAAATCTTTAAATACATAGAATTCAACTTCTTTGTCTGATTAGTTAAGAGGTACCTTAAATCTAATTTTTTATTATTCTAGGTTGTAGTCTCTAGGGAAGTAGAAAAAAACATTTAAAATAATGGCAAGCAATGGAAAATCAGGTATAAAGTATAGAACATTTCCACCCTAATTGAAATAATTACTCTGATTACAAGACAGTGGAAAAACAAGCTCATAAACTATTATAAAGGCTAGTTAAATAAAATATGGGGCTTGCTATTACATATATTTATTGTTATGATTGCTGTGTCACCTTTTCTGAGTCTGCATCATTAACTGTACTCTACTGTGGTAGAAAGTATATGCATGTGCAACACAGTAGCTGTCTACCTCAACTGCTATAAACCTGAATTTCAGATGTTTTCAACCTCTGTGGAAATACACAGTTAAGTACATAACAACTTAAAACAAAGAATCTTAATTTTCTATTTAAGAATAAATATAAAGAAAGAATTAAACTATAAGAAAGCATAACTATAGTACACAGATTGCAAGTTTAAACACTCAGAAGCTGAAAAAAACATAAAAAGTCCAAATGCTTCCTAGTTCATTTTCAAGTCCTTGTATTACACTCATGAAATTAATCTTTCAAATCTCACTCTCCTCAAACATAGACTAAATTTTGCCCTATGTAATTTTCACTGATTTCTGAATTTCTGGAAACAACTCATCCATGTACATATGCAAGTGAAAAAGGATGAAACCTTATCTTTTTATGTTCTAGCTTTTAAGGGCAGAAAACTTTATCTGTAGGGTTACAATTTTAACGAGTATAGTACATGTATCACAGCAGTGTTCTTGGCTTTACTTACATCAGTGGAAAGCCTTCCATCAAAGGCCAGATTTTTTTTTTTTAAGAGGTGAATGATCAAATATCAGTAAGTAGAGAAGATTGATCAATCCCTATTTTAAGTTTTCTAATGCACTCCATAATTAGAAGGAATATTTTCCTTGGAAAACTCTACCATCTCTACTATTTTTACAGGTCTTTACTATTCACAGGGAGAAATCCCTCAGTTTGTGGAAGTACCTTGGTTTTGTGCCTCTGAATTCAAAGACTGATGACTTCCCCTCACCTGTATTTCCCAGGAAAAACACTGGCAGCCTGCCCAGACCCTGAGCATTTTGATGGACCAAGCCTACAACTCCCTCATAACACTCAGATGGCGATGCTGAAGAGCTGATTGACTGTTTACATCAAGGGGAATCAGGCTACGCTAGAGCAAATGTTCCCTGTCATCTTCCAGACCCAGTGCATACCACTAGCATCCCAGGTACCTGATGGCACAAGAGAACAGGTACTCCTCTAACTCCAATCACAAGGAGTGAGGGCAGAGAAAAAAATAATTACAAAGCTGGGCTGGCATCTCCATGACCTAACATCTTATTTCAGTTGTAAAGCAGTAGCTCCCTCAAACTCCACGTAAAGAGAGAAACCCAGGCCAGTCAGAAACCCAGCCATCACCGTCAACCCCAGACCATGGCTCTAGCAGCCAACACTTTTCTTTCAGGACAGGAATACCTCACGTCTCAACAATGGGGATAAAGGGGGCACTGAAATCAGTCTGCTCTTTTGTAGGTCTATCACATGATACCAATACTTCAACAAACTCCTAGGGAATAAACCTTCCCCTGCAGCTGGCTCGTCAGCCCTGTAGCTGAAGCCATTGAAGACAAAGCAAAATGTTTTGGGTTCAAATTTGGTTTATGACAATATGGTACATAAAATAACCTGTCCTCTAAAATTTAAATGGCAACATACAAAAGATGGTACTAAAACAAAACAGAATACCATTTATACTGCTAACAAGAAAATTAAGATTAGTAAGGCCTGTTTAATGGCTGTTCATAGAACTAATTTAGCCACTGGAATATGTATTATGACCTTTAAGGACACAATCATATGTATTATGAAACACTGAACTGCTAGCTCATTCCCTGCACAAGTTAAACATGAAAGAAGCTGAAATAAATTCTTAGAGCAAATATAAAGTTTCCATGCCTGAACTACTGAGCAATTGGGTTTGTAACCTAAATAATATTACTGCAATGCATTTTTACATGATTGCAACCTATTTTTACATGAATATATTCCATGTTTTTTCAGGTAAAAAGGTAAAAATCTGTCTAAAATAATGCCAGACAAGCATGAAAGGTCCCCTACCAAGGTCAAAGAGACTGGATATGAATATCTGAGAAGAGAATTCAAATTCAACTCTTTAACAATGTCTAATCTCTCCTGTAGTTTACTTCAATATTTATTTTCTGTACAGTTAGCCATGAGATTATGTTACCACTACACAGCCCTTTGCATCCATAATACTGCCACTCAGAGATCCTGTTACACTTCCGCATAGGGAACCCGGATAAGAAGCAGCCCATTCACTCTCCTCTTCACATTCAAAAGTCAGAAAACCTTGTGGACGAACACCCTTTGTGTCTAATGGTTCTGACCACATAGTTCCCACTCAGCCATCCACAAATGTTAACAGAAAAACATTTGTTCACTGTGGGGAAAGAAGCATCAGTGGTGTGGAAGGAAGTTTAGGAAAGTTACCAATGAAAAGAGACAGCCTTACAGCAAATGAAAATCCACTGTATACTGATATCACCCATCTAAACAGACATCCTTACATCACCAATGTATAATTCATTTGGAAGACTCTTCCCTCTTCAGTGACTTATTAATGATTCATTAATAAGCTTTGAAAGTAAGCACAAACAGGTGTGGAAGACATTGCATTCAGGAAGATTTTAGCACCAGCTTACCCAACTGAAACTTGCATCTTTGCTCTCTGTGTACCAGATGATGAAAACCATGACACTACCCTGAGGCTTCAAGCTGCCACTCACTGGCTATCTCTGTACTGCAAGATCACAGTTGGCTTCCATATCTATAAACAAGTCATGGCAGAAACCCATGGCTGTATCCCAGCCTGAGGTAAGAGTTGGGCATGCAACAATTCCTCAGCTCCCTGGTATCCGCCAGACATGAAGAAGGGTACACAGGCTAGATGGGAGTAGTGCCATGCTACAGCTATTGCTGATCTGGATATCTGGGGAATCAGGTCTGCACCAGCCCCTAAAGTCAAGCACTGCCAATTTTGTACATAATCCCCTTACTTTGAGAGACACAAATTATGTCTTTATTTAAAAACTGGAAAGGCAGAAAAAGCATGTGTTCAAACTGTGTTTATAAACAAGTCTGAGATACAGAGTACTGCCTTAGGGAAGCTTTCACTGAGAACTGATCGCAGTTTAGAAAATAGCAGAAGAGAAGATACATAGACATCTGTCCCATGGCTTTTCAGCAGATACAATTAATTAAATCAGCATGTGGAGCTTTTTGGGTTGAATGAGTAATATTTTGTCAGAGGGTTACAGCAGTAATAAAGGTAGTACCTTAATTCTAGATGCTTAGGTACATTGTAGATTCCTCTACACATGACAGCAAGTGGGAACCTACAGCTACTAACAACTCTGGTCCAGCAAAGTGACTGACAAGTCTTGCACTGCCTTGGTATTGATAGTATCTCCACTGCACAAGGCTATGCTATCACCCCTAATCCACAGCTAAATTTCATAGTGAATTCTTTCACCTTGCTTTAAAATCAAAGCTGTTCGTAGGTTTTGCAAGTGACATAATGCCCATGGCAAATTAAGAACAAAAAAAAAAGTCTTTGACAATGTGAACATTTCCTTCCAGTTGTGAAATGTTTGGGAAAAGAAACTGAAAAAAAAAGTTCTGTAAAAAAGGAGAAAGATACCCCTTTTTCTCCCCTCAAGGATAAACCAATTCTCAGCATACTTATCATTTTGACAGACACAGAACAGTTGCATTCCACTTCAGAGTGCTGTACAAACACAACAAGGACTGTAGCCAGGCTCTTCCACCCTACGACTCTATACACACAAGGAATCAGTGGGGAGAAGGCTATCGGACAATGGCTATGCTGGACTGTCCCCAGCCACGCTCAGAAATCAGTTTCCTTATTTCCTTACCCTCTGTTTCCGTAGGCTTCCTGGGCTGGTGGGAGATGGGCTTGGAGACTTCCCAGAGCGGGGTGTAGAAAGCTGGCTACCAGGGGTTCCATTCACTGAAAGGACAATAAATTCAAAAAATAAATACAAGGCATTGTTAAAAGCAAAGAAATAGTTAAATCAACATATTTCTTTTCATTCTGTGTCAAACAGATTAATTTGCTTTGCTTAATGTTTTAAACATTAAATAAGGTAATTCATAAAAGAACTGTTTCCTCAGAGTTTTGGCTCATGAAGCCAATTTTTATACGGAGTGCAAACAAATAATCAACAAACATGAAAAGACTGTTTAGTCAATGGCAGAGAACATGATCATGTTTTCTTAAACTGTATTGTTCTTGTACTAGAAAGTGATGGGGAGCAAGGTGCTTTGTTCATCTTTACAGACATTTGCTATATGCAAACCTTTTCATTCCATTTAGTTATGGCTTGAAGTGCTACCCACCAAAAATAAAAAGCAGTACTGCTTGCAGGAACAAATCAGCTGCTTGCTGTTCCTCACTCAGTCATCTGAAGAGATTTTTGCAATACTATCTGACCCAAACATCACCTCAGACTTAACCCAGAAGGGCTTTCTAGAGGTAAATAAATTGGACTTAACACCTCAGGTCTGACTTACAGCAAAGCATTACTTTCTCCAATAAGTAACTTCCTTCATATATGTCAGTGCCTATTATTTTAGAAGCATCTTTTGCATGCATGTGACATTATCCATTAAATTAATGAAACAATACCAGCAGAGGACAGAATTCTACTACAAAGTAATCACATGAGAGGCTATCAATAATGTTCACACTGAAGCACTGATAGAAACATTACAAAGCGTGTATCGCATATATATGTAAATATTCTTAAGCAAGCAACTGTTAATTCACAGTCCACATTTGTCAGCACCAGGAAAAAAAGAATTGACAATCAGATTCCAAGATTTTGAATCTTAGGAGAATATTTACATACTAGGATATCAACAAGACATTCGACTTACCTTCTATGAGTTCTAACATGGACAAAATCTTACTGTTTAACCTGATAATAGCAAGCAGCAAAATTCCTGCTCTGTACTAAGCCAAGCTGTAGCCAAACTGAGAAGCAATGGGATTAGTTAAGGATAGCTGGGGCTGCTCACAGAGTGAGCTGAATGCGATGCAGGATTCATAAGCAGAAGCCTTTTCTGCGTAAGGCTGACGTCTTCAGAGCAGCAGTGGGAGGTGCAGGTGCTGTCTTAGGGCTACATCAAAGGTGTCAATTAAGCATAATGCTGCTGCTTCACAACGCTGAGCCACCACAACCCCCACTCGCTTTCCATGGAGCCCCGAAAGCCTAAGCAATTTTATATGCTGTGCACTGAATCATAATGAGGTGCCTTTGGGGGCAATATACCAGATGACTCATCCGAAATTCAAAATGACAATAACTCTTGTAAAACCTTGGCTGACTGGCAAACTAGCAAATGCTAATTCCTTTGGATAATACAGTAGGCATTTTTAATAGATTTTTCTCACTTTTTACGTAATACGTTGTTCTCACTGGCTAATACTGGGCCTGCTTATTACAAGGAAGAAACATGTATACCTGCCACACCACTCACATCAATAACAAACATTATACTGCATGATAAATAATGATCACTTAATAGTGCTTAGGTGCTATGAGTGATCAGACCTCAACATCACTTTGCGCAAGGCATTTAAACAGTAGTAGAGGTGCAATATATTTAAACAAAGGTAAAGGTGCAATGTATTTCTATAACCATAGGAACAAGAAGATACACTAATTGCATTTCAATAGACTGCTTTTCTAGAAAATGATTCCACTCATCTAGGCTTCATATTCTCTTTGTACAGAGGACAATGGTTTGCACGTATCAGCACTCATTCAACTGTTGTACTATGTGTGTTGGGGAAAGCACATGCATATGGAGATATTCACTGAAGTTCATACAGTATTCAGCAAAACCACCCCATAGGTCTGGCCAATAATGACTAAAACCAAATTTGTTATTATTTATCAATACTTCTGAACATTAGGAAATTTTCCGTTAGGAAAACGGTAACATGAGGACATTAAAAGTGAGCTTTTTGGAATCGCAAACTTCTAAAGTTTTAAAGGGCTGCTTATAAATAAATATGATCTTATTTAGAAACTAATACTAAACTACTACTATTCACATGCAGCTTACCCTCAAGACTGCTTAGTAACAAGACTAATGCTCTGCCTTCTCTTTAAACCAAGCAGATATTCTTAGGTCTTATTACGAGAAAATTTAAGATAACAGATACACTTTAATAAACCTTGTAGCACTGGGCACCAGTTCCTGTTCCTTATAGACTGACTCCTTCCCCATAACTTTCAACAGCAGTTTTTCTTAGAATTACTATCACAGTTTTTCTGTCCTGAAAACAAAGACTTGAGGCAACCAAGTGGAACCAGACAAATAGATGCAATGGTGTATTTGACTCTTGATGTATTTCCCACATGTACGATGTTGATGAATATCTATTTGAGGTGAAAAAACAAAGTATTAGAAACCCTAAAAACTACTCACTTGCAACCACCAGCGTATCCAGAGCGTTTAAGCTAAGCTCCAATGCTCTCCCCAACAGTACTTTCTAAGAAGGAAAATTATGATAGTTGTGCTTGTGTAGGCTGTCTGTAATACATGAAATCAAGAGCACAAGTAATGGATCAAGGCCCTCAGGAGATTTAAGTGGAGTTTACTCACCACCTTACCCATATCCAAAACACAAAGCTGCTAAGCACCTAAAACACATCCCAGGACTTTTTTGAGCATACAAGGACTTCTCATGGAGAGCTGTTTAGGAAACTCTAGGGATGACAATTGGCAGTGGGGATGAGATCCCTTTTACCAATCTTTAGGTATCTCCTGTGTAGGCTTCTACATCTGAAGTAGTTTTCTAGACCTTATTTTAACCACGTTGCTGTTGTAGCACAAGCTGTTATCATCCCCAAGCAATCGTCTAAAACAGACCTAATGAACAATGTACTAGGAACATCCACTGCAATGTAGAGTTCTAAAGTTAGGCAAGATAGTTCGGACTCACACACCTAGAGGTTTAGGATATGCTGGAGATGAAGCAAAATCATAAAAATTCTCCCCACCTACCAATTTTGGTGGATTTCATTCCAAGCACAGAACTCCATTAAATAAACTCTGATGACTGAAGGCCATAGAGAGTCTACATTAGAGTCAACCTGAACCAGCACTTGGGTGACGTGCGTTCTATTCCCAGCTCTCTATATGCATCTGCAGAAGATCAGACAAGTCATGTCATCTCTACCATTTGTCTACTTGGGCTTTTAGTTCTGGCAGAAAGAACTCTCTGTGTACATCATGTTGTCTGTCTTTTGGATGTTCTGCATACCTGAAGATATACATTACAATTTCTACTGATATTATACATGTAATGCTTAAGACAGACACCACAACAGAGAAGAAATGATAATTCCTAATAACTCTCCAGTCCACTCCAGGGACCCTCCTTTTTTATCTTCTTGTTTATGGCCTGCTACCCATTATACCTCTCACTCTAGTTCCTTGTGAGTCATTGTACTGAATCTGCAAGTAGAGTTGATATTAGGTATTGTGTAGCAGGAAGCAACTGGACTGATTCTGATCCCCCTCCTGAATTCCATTTACAATCACAACACTATTCTTACATATGCAGCTCATGATCAGATAACATGGCAACAAACATGTGAATAAAATCTTCAATATTTAATAATAATGCATTCCTGATAAGTACAGGAAAATAATCTAAATTGCCCTGAAATCCACTTCTAGGTGGAATGCATCTGGTTGGAAACTGCATTCCTGTCCCGTATCTGCACTGCATTTCTCACTGACTGATACAGCACATGTTCCTACAGGGAACCCTGATGTAGATAAAGACATATGAAATTGGTAAATCACTATTGTGATTAATCATGTTACTGAGTGAGGCAAGAGGTTTCTTGTCACTTTTTATTCATAAAATGGCAGGGGTCAGAGACTTCAGCTTAACACACAGCGCCCTCCCATCCTCTCATGAAAAATATTTATCCATTCAAAATTTCACAGATGAAATATGTATTAAAAAGCTAAAACAGTAATGAAATTATTGTGGCTGCTCTGAGAAGACGTATGCAACTGCTTAGCTATGAACTCCTTTCCTTACTGTCCTCTCTTGCTGAGGATGCATAGCAGGGCAAGAACATATCTTTTTTTTTTTTTTTTTCCAGCACCTGGCACACACATGAAGGTAGAAAACCCCACAAAATAGAACGCTAAAGCTGGATACCATAATCTACTGAGATAAATGCAAAATAGGTTTTCATATGAATATGTTTATGAACTAGTGAAAATGTTGTAAATAACAAGTACTTTGATAGCATTCCAATAAATACATTTTGATAGGGCATCTTTTTATTACACAGTAAAAAGAAAAAGTGAGAAAAGCTGAATTGAAGTATCAAGTGCCAGTCTGAGAAGCTGCCAATGCCACTGCACTGTATTAAAATCGTACTCTCCCATAAAGCTGCCTGTTGATGTGTTAGCATCTTGTACTCTGTAAAAAATGTTGAGATGACTGTGCGTGTTTACAAAAGCAGTTTGCCAAACACAAAAGTGTGTTTGAGAAGAAGCCCAGGGGAAAGTAATGGTGCAGGCTTTTTCGCAGCCACAACTTATTCATGACTAGGACAGCCAAAACTAAAAAATTATTTACAGAAGACACACTAACATGTGTAGGTCATATTCAGCAACTGTTAGCTAGAAAATGGTGATGTGAGATCACTACCTGACCTTGTCTCAGTTACTCCTTTAGTTTGCCACTGTCCTTTCCAAAACAACATTTTTGTCTCAAGAAGATTATGTAATTACAAAGTAGTTAAGCAACAAACCATACCTTGCCTTTTCATTCCTTCTGCTTTGGTATTCTACTTGTATACATCTCACCATCTTTGTCTTCATCGCAAAGGAGAGAGCTTGCCCAGAGCACCACATTAAGCACCCTCATTATCACTCCTCAGTAAAGACACGTCTTTGTAGATTCTACCTTAGCATGCAACTGGTTGAGAAAAATCCCAAATAACCAGCACCGCATTCATTTTAACTGGTGCTAAACCGTCCTTTTTACGTTCAATCTTTGCTAGAATTTCCGTCAAGAATTTACATAGCTACAAAAAGAACATCCTTCTGCACTTGAAGGCAAGGCTTAACAGACCCATACAGATCTTTCACCTCATCAACAAATCAGCAGATTAGAAATGTTAGCAGAAGTGATCACCCTCAGGTCAGGTTTACATTCCCATCCAGCAGCCAGCAATACCTGAGTCCCTGTAAGTTATCAGTACCTGCAGTAGCTGCAACACATAACTCAAGCAGTGCAGAACTCAGCAGGGACTGTAAACCCCACACATGCTCAGCCCACTCTCATCTCCACAGAGTGGCCACTATGATGGCACTTCTACCTCAACTTGAAGTCAGCTATGTCCACGCTATCAAGCAGGGAAGTGCTACAGACATGTAGATATTGCAGACATGCCCAAAATCTCAGAAGACAGGAGCCTTCCCTGAAAATACAGTTCCCTGGAATCTACAAGTTGGTTTTTTTGTAGCCTCAGAAGGTGGGTGCCTCTTGTTTTTCCTCTGTACTTCATCAGAGTACAGCTGATATCTATGTCCTTGGCTGCTAATTTCATGTAGTACCTAATCTAAAAAGCATCTATATATATGTAAGATTTAATGAAAATCTCACTTTTGAACTGATTTGCCTAATTGAAAAGACTAAGTTTCTCGAATCAGCCTATGTGAAGGGAGTACAAACTCTGAGGATGTTTCTTCATTCAGCATTTAACTTTTTAATTCTTTAAGAGGGTTAAACTATTCAGTCTATACAAATCTATTTCTCTTGCTAACTCTTGAATTTTACTTCAAGCTATAAAATTATAAAACTTAATTTTTTAATGATTAGTATAAAATACAAACACTAGAAATAAAAAAATAAAAGGAAGCCAGGATCCAAGTAAAAATAATCTGGAAATCCCTGGGTCTGTAGGATGACTCCATCGCTCCCATGGGTTTGTACTCTTGGCTTCAGGGAAGTTTCGCTTCAGCATATTTATTACAAAATCTGTCAGCTGAGTACCTATAATAGTGTGAATAAAAACATGTGACCTCACCAAAGACAATATGATATGTCACGTTCCTTCCTTTGGGATCCGAAAGACCTTCTTGAGTCAGGTGGTCGAAGAAGGGTTGTTTCTGGATAATGGCCTAGGAATGAACTATCAGACTAAATGAAAACATATCTTTTTGCAGAGGAACAGATCTACCTCTTTTTTTCTAACTAGCTGAGAAAAGCACGAGCATCTGCTCTAGAGAAGCATTCAGTAAGACCCAATTTCCATAGGCAAAAACAATCTTTTATTTAGGGAAGACCTACAGTTTTGATCAGGCTTTAGTTTGACATGTAGCTTCACAATTTCTTTGCCTAGGTGCAATCTTTTAGAAAAATACACAGCCCTTCGTAATACAACTTACTCTATCCATTCTTCACATACATTCCCTTTCTCATTTGGAATAGATACATGTCGACCCAGTTACTCTTGAAATAGACACTTGTCGCACTAAATAACTGAAACTCCTAAATAACTCTTCTTAACACCAAACCCGAATCGCTGTTACAAATAAGACTTCAAGCCTCTGAAATATTTTGGGTGATAGTTTGAGGGGAATAGGAGATAGCTCAGAGAGGAGGAGAAGTGAGAAGGAAATAATTTTGAAGGAGGGGCTCAAACTGAAAAAAAAAGGAAGTAGTTACCTTTGTTGAGAGCAAGTCCTGAAAAATAGAGTTGGGATTTTAGAGGCTAAAACAGAGTTCACCTGAATGTAGTATCTTTCCTTAATCTAATGGACCAAGGGTACAATAGTTCCAGCCGTCTCATGCTGCTCTTGATTTGATTAAAAATAATGATCATGAAGAAGTAGGTGCTGCTTTCTTCAAATCTGTTACCTCTTCACTTGCACTGAGGCTGCCACCAATGGTGTTAATTGGTAGCTGGACAGAAGCCAACAGCCGCTGAATAGCCATCAGACATTCATAATTTTCAGTCACCAGCAACAGGCTGATACCCTGTCTCACTGAAATTCAACATCTCTTTTATGATGTCCTTTTCTGAATAGTATTTGATGCCAACAAAAAAAAATCAAACTGTTTTACAGGCTTTAAGAAGACATCAGGAAAATTAAATAGAGGCAGGATTATCTACTGCAGTTGGAACCAAACTTCAGCCCTCTGCCTGCCTGGGAGGTCACACTACCTTTCTTTCCCTCTCTTCTTTGCCTTGTTCCCTGCTTCTCTTCTCTATTTAGACTGAAAGCATTTTGAAGCAGACAATACCTCAAATGCATTTGGAAAAAAACAGAAAGCAATCCTCCTGCAGCGAGGTTTCTGTCTTGTGGTACTGTTTTGAAACACTGTCAGATGTAAATAAAAAACCGAACCAAATATAATAAAAGAGAAGTCAACCCTTACCACAGACCTTCCTAGCTTGTACGTACTCTTTTAAGAAAAAAGTATTCTGTGTTTTTGTATAAAAATAGGATGCATCTGCTCTCAGGAGCCAGGGAGGCTACCAGGAAAATATGAGCACATTAAGCATATGCTCGGTTAAGAAAAGAAAAAGAAAAAAGCAGGGATGGAAGAAAGGTGAACACCACTTATGGAAAGGCATACTTTCCTCTTAAGTAAGCCAAGAAATAGTGTAAAAGCAGATGCAGCTTTTTTGCTCACTGTAGATTGAATAGCTCAAGAAAGAGTAAGAAGAGCGAGTCTCCCTTACAGACTGACACAGATTTCCTTGCCCTCAGTTAAGCAGAGTACAGATTTTCCCCTGTGTGGCACTGAGCACTAGTACAGCCTCTGGTATCACTAAGGGTCTTTCTCTGCAACCCTGCAGCTTGCTTTCCACTTGCAGCTCCACCCTTTCCCCCATGCTGCCGTGGCAGTGTGTGCCCGACGCCGTGGGACAGTATTTTTTATGCTGTTGTTCCCATGCTGCTACTCCCATGGCCATGTACCTGCAAAGCTCGACAGTGTTGTTATGGCAGGTTCTGTATGGGGCTTTCGGGCTCACTAAAGATGCTGCATTTACAGGCAATGGAGGGAGAAAGGCACTTCCAAAGGGCGAAAGTTATCCGAGACCCTTGGGAATGTCAGTAAGAGCCCTTTTCCCCCAGTACCAGATGAGACAATGAGGGAAAGGGGTCTCCGGGGCAGCGGCTGGGGGCTCGTCAAGGAGATGGGACACTCAGGGTCCTTTGCCTGCTCCTGCATACAGGCAGGGATCACCACGACAAGGCGAGATTGAAACAGAAAGCTCTACACATGAGGACAAGGGCCTTCAAGCAGGATATTCTCTAAAAATCTTATGTTAACATTACTGAATTTATCTTCTAAGCACCAGTTTTGGTAAAATGGTATTGCTCCAAACTTATGAGGTGCAAAAATGGGACAGAGACATTTAAGAAAACCATCAAACTGACCAACCGCCCAGAATAACCCCTTTGATTTCTGTAAGCAACTTCGGAGGCTATTGGGACAAATTTGGGAAAGTTCATCACCCCGTATCACTATTTGCTCAGAACAATGGTCTCATGGACTTCACTGCATTTATAAACATTTAGTTCAATCCAAAGTTTGGCTTAATTCACTTACCATTTGAAATTCTGTGTCAAGGAAAGGAGAGTTCTTGAGGATGGTATTTAAGTGCTTAAACCAAAGCAGACTGTCTACATGTCCTAGCCTCATTTACACATCCATTTCTCTAACAATGTGGAAATAACCCAAAGTCTGTGCCCTCATTAACTCTAAAAATGATGAATCCTTATCAGCTATCCTGTGCCTGATGAGAAGAAAAATAGTGTTGAATACCTACATTAAAGACCATACCATACTATAGATGTATACAGGAGAGAATTAAGGGTAACTCAAGGATATCCCATCATTTTAGGATTTTATCAGTTTTACTATGCATCTTTGAGATGTTTACATTTTTCGAACATAGTCTTTATGTATGCAGTTTTCCTTTTTTTGGCCAATGTAGTTATCCGTGTGTATTATCTTGACATGGGCATGAATTGATGACTGAGGCAGGCATCTCATCCTTTTGTATAGCAAGAATGCACAGACTTTTCAAAACGCAGCAAGAATCAAACAAGAGGAATCAGATTCTTTCTAATTAGCAACATGCTCTTCTCCATACAGCTCACAGCTCTTTCTCAAGAGTACACTATCAACAATGCTTTCTGCCTGCCCTTTATCCCTACTTCTCTCAACTTTTTTTACGATACAACTGTTCAAAAAAGTGATACACCTTTCTTTCTGGAATGTGTATGTATTGCCTTTGGTCTGAGCAAAGAATCTACTGTTTTTCTCAAGTATTTTTTATGTTTATTCCTAATGAAAGAAAAATCCCTAATAGTAGTATAAAGGTGAACTGAAAGCAGTTTAAAAGCATAGAATAAAAAAAAATACATGTATAGGCACTTAGCAGTAACAACATGACAACAAAAGCATAAATTCTACTTATTCACTAGTCATTTAGGAGTCTCTAATACTGAGAAGTTTAATGTAAACAATATGGAAAAAATTATCTGCTCATATGTGCACTAGATGGTAATAGTAATTCTGCTACTGTCATGGGTACATAATTCCAATAAACAGGCAGTATTTTTAGGCCTTTTGGATAGCAGAATAGTGAAATCTGTACATATTGTCTGCATTTAATGGGAGAACTTTGGGTTTTGTCTAACAATATCTAAGAGTTAGTATTTCTTTTTCTTGCACTGTTGTTTTTTCAATGCAGTCTCTAATATCAAACTGCATATTTTTAAAATGTATTCATTAATTGTTTTTAGTTTTACGTGTTCTAAAAACAATTTTTAAGGGCAAGTGCCCCTTTAGTACAATACTGATTCCTTTTATGACGGTAATACTGATGTAAATGTTCATGTATGTAAAGTTAGAAATAGGCTTCCTGTAACATTCAGACAATTTGACTTCACTATTTGCAGAAAGCAAACACAAGAGGCACAGACAGCCAAACCAGATCCATTGTCCCCACTAAAATTAACTTCTATAGAAACCATTTCAATTGTTTACCCTTTTTAAGCTATAACAAGTTATGGAATGGAATGGAATGGAATGGAATGGAATGGAATGGAATGAATAGTTCAGCTGGAAGAGACCTACAATGATCGTCTACTCCAACCACTTCAGGGCTCACAGAAAGTTAAACATGTTATTCAGGGCATTGCCCAAATGCCTCTTAAATACTGAAAGGCTTGGGGCATCAACCATCTATCTAGAAAGCCTGTTCCAGTGTTTGACCACCTTCTCGGTAAAGAAATGCTTCCTAATGTCCTGTCTAAACCTCGCGTCCTGTCACTGGATACCAGGGACAAGAGATCAGCACTTCCCTCTCCACTTCCCCTCCTCAGGCAGCTGTAGAGAGCAATGAGGTCACCCCTCAGCCTCCTTGACTCCAAACTAGACAAACCCAAAGTCCTTAGCTGCCCCTCTCACAGGTCATGTCTTCCAGACCTTTCACCAGCTTTGTTGCCCTCCTTTGGATGCATTCAAGTAGCTTNCTCTCACAGGTCATGTCTTCCAGACCTTTCACCAGCTTTGTTGCCCTCCTTTGGATGCATTCAAGTAGCTTAACATCCTTCTTAAATTGTAGGGCCCAGAACTACATACAATACTCAAGGTGAGGCTGCACCAGTGCTAAATACATCAGGATAATCACCCCTTCTGACGGGCTGATTATGCCATCTGATGCACCCCAGGACGCAGTTT
>VZTL01026207.1:0-22557 GCA_013400535.1 Scopus umbretta
TTGGTTCCCTGTCGATTACACTCCTGAAGGGGAGAACAAGACATCTTACTAACTATGTGAACAACAGAAGAGTATCATAACAGATATAAGGTCGTGGTTCACATTTACAGCAGCTCTTAGCAACACCAGTCTCCCAAGGCTGCATTTTCTCCTCTGATGTTCCCATATGGATTCGCCTCCGGTGCCCCTGGGAACTCACTGTCTGATGGCTCACTGCGGCCATGTCTTACAAAGTATTTGTCCAGTCTGCCTTCTCCCAAAGAGCTAGCCTGTTTACACATGAAAAATAGAAGTAATTCCCTTTCTTGACCTGGCTTTTAGGATGCAGCAAGCTCTCTCCCACTCTGTGGTTAGAGACTAAAGCTCCCTAGGCTTTCTCTTGCGTATTTGGTTCCCCTCCTGCAGGCCTGTGGCAGCTTTGCAGCAGCAGAGTTACACCCAGGTGGAAGGAGGAATGAGAAAATGAGTGTCTCCAATAGCTTACAGGCAGTGTTTGCAGCTGACACTGATGGTTTGCCATCTGTGTGCTTGGTGTTTACAGTACTGACTGCAGTGAAATTATGATTGAAGAGCACCTCAGCAACATTTTCTGTTGGTCGATTTTGTTCCAGAGTATCTGCCTCTAGGGCTCATTTGTGACTTCACCTGAACAAGTGAAGTCATCTTAGATTCTAATTCTATCTTCTCTCTTTCAACCAGTAGCTCTAAATGGCACATTTCAGTCTCAGAAGTACTTTATCCCTGAAGTTGACAGTAGCCCTCTAACAAATAATAATATAAAACAAAGTTCAGGGGCAGAAATCTTGCATTAAATAGAAAATTATTTAGTACAATAATTGAAGGTTGAAAACCCTTGTCAGCTTGTATACATGTCAGACAATTTACCATTTGTGGATTAATCCCCCTGGTCTCCAAAGGTACTTATATGTGTAGTTGTGGGAGAGAGTTTGTCTAATCCATTTGCTCTGCATCAACCATTATTTGCTCTTTTCATGTCATTTCTGGATAGATTTATTCAAGTACAAATGAAGGAGGCATCTCTCAACAGTTCCAGCACTGGAAAATTTGTTACAATGAAGCCATTGCTTGAGGGACTTGGGGTTTTCAGCCTTTATTTCACAAACTCTTCAGTATTTCCTTTCCAAAACCTACCTGTAACCACTGATTTCAATAAATACAGGAAAACAAGGAAACTAGGCTATTGCAAACAAGCAAACAAATGGCTATTTGATATGGGAAAAATAGATGATGATGGTGACTCTTTTGTGAGTCCTGTGACTCTTTGCATCTTTTGCACACCTAGCAATTACTGGTTTTGGTTTTGCTACCAGACCTTGCAGTGCTCCTGTCAGTCCTTGCTGACCTAGATTGGAGCCACCTAGAGAATAATAGGAAACAACACTGGAAACTAAACAGTCAGTGGTCTCTGTGCTGGAACAGGGTGGTTTTAAGGAGCAGTTACCTCTTTAGCTTTGCTCTTGAAGTTTAAAACTGAGCTCCTGTCACCCTGACAAGATAAATTGGCCCCTGAACAAAGAAGGCTTATTTTGGAATTGGTTGAGTTGCTGTTACACATCCTACAAGACGCAAGTTAACAATATCTGAGGATACAGAGGGACCTCTGTGCCTGTTGAGTAAAAGTTCGCAAGTAATTTTTTGCTGTGTCTACATTGCCACAAATTCTAAATATACAGCTGAGCAATAGGAATAATTTTTTCTCAGGTATCTGTGGATAGACCTTGATAGCTGTGTGCAATCCTAATAAAACTAGCCAGTATCTATTAATCAAATCAATTATTCAGGAAAAAAAAGATGAAGCTTTGTCAGCACTAAAGTATTTTCCTCAGTTTTAGCAGCTTCAGATGTAAAAAGCAGCAAAAGTCATTCAGGGAATGCAAAATCACTTCTATTCAAGATGAAGTGCTTCAGACTTCCACTTTCATTCCAAAAGAAGCTTGACTCTGAAATGAAACATTTCACTTCAAGACTGAATGAGTTCCTGAGTTTAAAAAAAATGAAATTCAGACAGATAAGAATATAAATATAAATATCATGTAAATAAATATAAATATCATGTAAATAAATAAAAATATGAGTAGCAGCACAAATATATACATATTTGGCAACAGTCAGTGATTTGCATACAGCAGAACAATGAACTTCTTTATGAAAAGAAACTTCCTTTTTATGAAGGTAAGTGCGTCATCTTATTCCCTTGCCTTCTCTGGCTTCTTGGTGCTGATGTTTCCAAAAGCTGTGCTCACAGTTACCTGTATGACTTAAACGGTGATCACAGGATTTGTTTGCTTGGGCAGTGAAGCTGTCAGAAGAAGTTTTTCTCTTGCTTCTTGTTCCTACATCATGATCCAGCTCACTGCTGTCTTAACGGTGCTGCTGTTAACTGTTGGTGGGATTGCGGCATACACCTCATTTGTTTACTGCCTGTCCGTTCAACAGACTTATGGAGATGAAGGATGGTGGAAGGGGAACACCAAAGCCAGCATACTGGAGAATTTCACTCTATGATCCAATAAGAAATACCCAAAAGAAAGTGCAGGAAATTAGATTTTTAAGCCAAGCCTCTTTTACTTAAAAAAGGTAAAATATTTCACATGTTGCTATGTACAATTCAGTTGCAGAGCTTGAAACTGCTCCTTGGCTTAGGAGCCTAAGTCAGTCGTGTTTGCTAATAAGTAGCTGAAGTTCTGTCTCCTGTAACTGCTGAGTGGCTGGTAGATTGCTGCTACACACAGCCATATAATAACCTCGCAGTGAGGTAACTGTGCATGAAGTGGATCTGGTAGCAGGGTGGAATAGGAGATAATCTTTTTTTTCACTCTTCTGCTGAAGCTGAATGACCACATAACCAGCAATGTAAAACTCTTGGGCCCAGAGCAGGAGTTGGAGCTGAAGAAGGATTCTGCATCCCACTGATCAGTGCAACTGCCTGGTTCCTTTCTCTGGGACCACGTGTTCATTTTACATTAGACAAAGTAGAATCAGCTGAGGGAGCAGTCTTTGCCCATAGGCACAGAATTCTCTCTTTGATTCTGTTCTACCACCTAAATAGAGAAATTGCATAAGGGGAAAGAAGGAAAATAAGAATTGGAGAAGGTTGGACAATAGGCCAGTGACAGGTCTGGGAATACAGCCCAGATTTTCTAATTCCCAGGTCAGTGATTTGCTCACTGCCTTGTGCTGTTCTTTTCTCCTGATAACCAGACTCCTGTGTGTTAAACTGCTGCTACTCCAGAGCTGAGATAGGAATCTCACTAGCCATTGGTTATATACATTTAGGTGGCTTTAACATAAGTGGGTACAAAGGTGTATCTGAACATCTATCTTGCCCTTACCTCTTTTTGCCAGATATCCGAATGAAAGATTCTGGGTTGATGGTTAAATTATTAAGAGATTTTATCCTGAGATCCTTGATATATTATTCACAGACAGACATGTGCCTGAGGTTTGTATATCAGAATATCTGATTTTCTTTCTTAAATAATACAGTGGTATTTCTGGTTTCTAGAGCCAGAAGCCAAAGGACAACCCCGTCCAACCTTATCACATACTTACAGAATCATAGAAATGTTTAGGTTGAAAAAGACCTTCAAGATCATCAAGTCCAACTGTTATAACCACTTTGAAAGCTTAAATATTGAATGAACACATTTTGGAAATAGCTAAAGCCTATATTAATTTTATGTAATTTCAGACAAGGGGGAGTTGCAGGCATTAATGACAGTAACATTTCTGGGAGGGTTCCTTTCAGTCATAGATCCTGGAACAAATCTTGCAAAATCCACTTCTCACAGTTAATCAACTCAAGGAGGGAGAAAAGAGAAATGTAAGTACAAAGGTTTTCTTGACAGTCTTCATGATATTCCTCTCAGTTCCCAAATGTTCCCCTTCCTATCTGAAACAGTCAAGAGGCAACAGGATTTTGATGGAGGAGATGAACAGACATTATGTTGGAGAAGGTTGGTCTTCTATTACCCTGTAGGCGCAAAAGATTTCCAAAATTTCAAAGTTCATGCTGGAGTTAGTACTTGTAACAACATTAATAATTGATGTAGATGTCACTGGGGAATGTGATGGGAATGTATCCAACAGCAGCTCTTCTTCTGGAGGAGCTCGGAAGGAAATAAAGATCTTACAAATGTGATTAATCAAGACTTTAGTGATGTAGACCACAGAGACCAGTGGATTTGGGAGATAGTTTTGCAAGGAAACCACTCAATAGTTCTTCCTCTAGTAGAATATCCAAAAGAAACGCCTCTTGTTGAGTCTATAGTTTTCTGTCTTCTCTTGGATCACAGATTTTACTGCAGGACATATGCGGTGAAGAAGCCTAACCTTGAAGCATAGCAGCCTGTAACAAAAGCACAGCAATGTTATTATAAAAGTAGTGTCTTCTCCAGTGCAGGAAAAGGCAGTATGTAGTATGCAATTATTCAGTTGGAAGAAAACCAGTCCACTGGGGCCAACTTCACTACTCCTCTTGTGAAGACAACACAGGATTTTTATTGTGCATAAAGATCATTGGCTGTACTTTATGCCTCATCTTAAACAGAGTATCTAGCATCTAACGACTCAGTATGGTGTTTCAGTGAGGATTTATGAAGAGTGTTTTTAATACTAATTCTGTTTGCTGCAGCTCTTGTGATCCACAGCGGTCACCCCTTCAAATATTGACCAGGATTGCTTTGTTTGAAGACATATTGAAAACAAACCTATGGGACTATGTTGCTATCTCTCAAAATCTTGTCCATCTCACTTTAACTTTCTAAAACATAGGTGTCTGGTCTAAGTTACATGTATATCTTCTCTCTGTACTCAAAGGAAAGAGATATCTTGTCCTGGTTTCAGCTTAATTCAGAGTTCATTTTCTTCCCAGTAGCTGCTATAGTGCTGTGTTTTGGACTAAGTTTGAGAACAATGCTGAAAACACGCTGATGGTTTAGTTGTTCCTAAGTAGTGCTGACACTGGTCAAGGGCTTTTCAGCTCCCCATGCTCTGCCAGGGGCACAAGAAGCTGGGAGGGGGCACAGCCAGGACAGCTGACCCACCCTGCCCACAGGGCTATTCCATACCATACGGCGTCACGCTCAGTATAGAAACTGGGGGAGTTGGCTGGGGGGCAGCAATCGCTGCTCAGGGGCTGGCTGGGTGTCGGTCGGCGGGTGGTGAGTGGTTGTATAATGAGTTTTTTTCCCTCCTTGGGTTTTCTTTCTCTCTCTTTCATTGTTTTTTTTCCCATTACAATTATTATTATTATTTTATTTCAATTGTTAAACTGTCCTTATCTCAATCCACAAGTTTTCTTACTTTTACCCTTCCAAGTCTCTCCCCATCCCCATGGTGGGGAGGGTGAGCGAGTGGCTGTGTGGTGCTCAGTTGCCAACAGGAGCTAAACCACAACAATCTCCACATAGTTATTAATCTCACAAATTTTCCATGCTTATCTGTGGAAAAGTTGAATTTTCCTATAAACGTGTCTGTCACTTTCCATTGACATTAGTCTGATCACCGATTACTAACTTGGGTTTTCATCGCTGAATTGTTGATGGTTAAAGTCAAATAATACATCTTACCCTAAATATAGTCTTTTCAAAGCATGCCATAGAATTTTGAAGTCTTGTTGTCCTGAGGGCACAAGACAGAAATTCTGTTTCTGCTGTCTGCCTCCAAAAACTCTTGGGCCTTTTGTTTTCAGTTCATTGCTCTGAAAAACAGCTTCAGAATTAATTTATCCATACTCAGGTCAGGGATTTGAGATTCCACAGTGATGGGTGCAGTATAACAGTACAAGTAGAGCAGAAAAAAAGTAATTCCTTTAATGTGGTGGAATGGCCTGACACTGAACTGCAGAATTTATTGGGAATTTTGACATAGCTTTCAGTGGGAACAGGATTTCCATTCTTAGATGCCCCTATTACTGACAATGTATCAGATCTGGGACAAAAATAAATAAATAAAGGCTACAGATAGAAGGGGGCAAGGAAAGGACCTAATAGCAGGTACTAGTTTGGCTTGCAGTGTGATTACACAGTTTATACCACTTACACTTGTAGGCTGATCATTACTCTTTGTTCCTGGAAGACATGGGGCATGTCTCCAATGACAAACAACGTAATTGCAACGTTCACACATGGCTCGTGTTTCACTGACAGTCAATACTGTCTGGAAGTAATTTTATTCCTGGGCTCTCTTCTAAAGTGTCTCTAAACCAAAAGCTGGTCTCGGGTCCATATGAGAACAAGGTCCAGAGTGCACCTAACAGATGTTCCAGTTTGTGCAGCAGTTTCTGGGCTTTCCATCTTTGATATCATCTTGAGCTCCTGGGCACTTTTTCTGGAATCTGGACCTCTCAGAGGAATGGGAGGGTATCTGTTGCTGTCAGTTAAGGCTAAGGGTAAGGTAATGGTAGGTCTAGCAGTTTCTAACAAACTCTGTCAGCTGTCCTTGATCAAAGGCTGCCTGCAGTCTTTGTTCTAGCTGACCACTGATTAGGCAGTGTCAAACACCCTTTAAACCTGTGCTAGGGGAGGCCTATATAAGAGCCAGGCATACAGAAGGCTGTGGTCAGCAACACAAAATTGAGTTAGAGGCAAGTTGCTAGTGGTATATTCCAGGGGTCAATACTGGGTCCAATACTGCTTAATATCTTTATTAATGTCCTGGATGATGAGACAGAGTGGACCCTCAGCAGATTTGTAGATGGTATAAAACTGAGAGGAATGTGGAAAGTACACCAGATGGGGGTGCTGCCATTCAGAAGGACCTGGACAGGCTGGAGAAGTGATCAACTGGCTGGGAGGATGCTCTGCAGAGAAGGACCTTGGGGTCCTGGTGGACAGCAAGTTGACCATAAGCCTGCAAGGTCACCTCATGGTGAAGAATGCTAACAGCCTTCTAGGCCTGGAGAATAGTAAGCTCAGGGGAATCTTACCGATGTGTATAAATACCTGATGGGAGGGAATGGAGAGGGACCTAGACTCTTCTCAGTACTGATTACTAATAGGACAAGATGCAGTGGGCACAAATTTAAACAATAGGAAACACCATTTGAACAGAGGAAAACACATTTTTACTATGGGGGTAGCCAAACACTGGAACACATTGCCCAGAGAAGTTGTGGAGTCTCTGTGCTGGTAATGAAAACCTGACTGGACATAATCCTGGGACATGTGTTATAGTTGACACTTCTTGGGCAGGGAGTTGGGCTAGAAAAGGAGAGATGAGAGTCTCTTCCAACTTAAATGATTCTGTTATTCTTTCTTGGGGTGTTTTGCTCCAGGGACCTCTCTTGCTAGCCACATGGCTGGTACTGTGTCATGTGTTGGTTCTGTGCCCTGTAGTGTCTTCTGATATTACTGAAGCATGTCTTCTCAAGCACTTCCACAGTCTCCTTGGAGCATATAACCCTCATCCTTGATTTCATGCTGTAAATATACCAGTCCATCAGGTTGTGACATTGTTCTTTCCTTGTTTTGAGAATCTTCAACTGAAAACCTTCTGCAAAATAATAACTATTTTTAAAGCACAGGACCTAAACCAAATTCAGTGCCATGGTGTATATGGCCTGTTCACTTGAACTCGTCATGTGTTATAAGTGACATGATCATACTTATTCTGTGTACTTGGTCTATGATATGGGATTTTCCTTCTGGAGTGGTAATATCTACTGTTGCAGATATAGCTTTACTTGATCAAGTAACATGTGGTAAACAACAAGGAAGTTCTCTCAGCATCCTGTTTTACTTTTTAATCTCTCTGAATGGCTAGAAACAGCATGGAACATGGCATGCTTCAAAGCTGAATCCTGTTTTATGAGAGATATTCCCTGCAGAAAACTTAAGATTCCTTCCGGGGTGAAGAAAAAATATTTTGGAGTGCAATGAAATGGCAGGTTTCAATTTCTGATTTGCAGGAGGTGTGGGCTAATTGCAAGGGAGCTGTGAAAAAATAGCTGAAGAAAGTAGCATGAGACAGCACAAATTTGCTATATTGGAAATTTCACAAAATGTGGGAAAGAAAGATTGAAAAGCACTAGTCTACAGACAGAAGTGTGAGGCCATGTTCTTTCCATCATGAGGTGTATAAAAGTCTCTTTGTTCTAGGATGGATGCGGTACAGGTGTGTTGTGAGGCATAAGTGATTCCCCAGACTTCACATTCTCAGTTTGCAAACAGGCCTTTACAGATCAGCTGGCTGAAATAAGGCATTAGCCCTCATATATGGAGACTCAGAGCTCCATAGTATGAGTGCAAATCCAGAGAAAGTTTCTCCAGGAAGCAGCACTGGGAAAAAGATGGATTTATTCTGATGTGGGAGCACCATTGACATTCAGACTGACTTGGAACTGTGACGTACAATTATGCCAGTAGCAGCTCTTGTCCTCATTCAAGGATGTTAAAAATTGACACAAAAATAGATTATATATAAGAGACAAGTGGAGTAGCCCAGGTGTTCTTGGCAAATGCTGCCATGAAAATTGAATAAAATAAAAGCCCTTTTAGGAGGATCAGAACGAGCAATCTTTCGTGTTTCATGGGGAACCACTTGTCCACCATCACCACCTCACTACAGATGAGGAAAAAGACATTTTGAGGGATATTGAGCTTTTTGAATGATCGCAGTGAATCAGCACAGAGTGATTTAGCACAGGTGTTGTGTAATTGGGTTGCACAGGAAAAATTCTGAGTTCATTCAGCGATTTTCAATGTCACCTTTCCAGTGGGAAGTTCAAGTGATAAGTCTGCCAACTGGCATGTGAATAAAATGGCTAAATGTGGTGAATATACGCAACCTCAATATTTCCTCTCCTTTACATTTTTATGGGCTTATTTGTTAGAGGTACTTACATGCGTTTCAATAAAAAAACATGTAACAGGTGGAATACTTTATAAAGCCCCAACTAGTTTGGAAAAAGTTACTCCTGAAGCATGTCTGATCACCATGTTCATTCTGAAAAGACACTGCCCCTTCCTTTGTGTCCCGTGGCAATTCTCAGCACCTCATCAAGCATCATTAAAATCTTATACAATTTCTATGATTGAAATTCTAAGGTTAATGTGAGGGAGAATAAAAAAAAAAATGGTAAAAATAGAAGGGAGAAAAATACATCAAGATGCATGAAAAACAGATGAATACATCCATCAGAGAGACAAATACATTCTACTGGAGTGTTTGCTGTATGGGATATTTTTGACTGTCAGAGCTGAGCAGACATTGGGTTTTTCATGGATTCAGAGTGAAAACCAAAAGCAATGTCATGAATTAAATCTGGAAACAAAATGGAACACTTATGCTCTG
Source organism: Scopus umbretta (assembly GCA_013400535.1). Taxonomy (NCBI): domain Eukaryota; kingdom Metazoa; phylum Chordata; class Aves; order Pelecaniformes; family Scopidae; genus Scopus; species Scopus umbretta. The sequence continues at coordinate 9,316 of VZTL01026207.1, forward strand.
CAGTGCCTGGGAGAAACCCAGCACAATTTCCACCAGAGTTTCTTTGGCCTCTTTTAGTCCCAACATTAAAGTGTGACTGTTCTTACATACTTTCATTAATTAGAACACACTGGTTTTGTGCCAAGAGAGACAGGGGTCTGTGAAAAACATTTCGCCTTAAGAATATTTCTCAGCTCCTTTTCAGACTCAACTCTTTATATGTTACTTTGCCAAAGCTATAGAGAGCTAAAGCTCCCTGTTAATACATTACTCCCTCAGTGTTTCATATGCTTGTAATACAATTCTCCTTTGTTGAATTTTCTGCTTAAAGCAATCATAGTTCCAGGTAAATTAAGCCTCATAGCAGTGAGGTGCATGCTGTTACTTCAAAATGACAAATTGAAATAGTTAGGCCTGGTAGTTCTTTACTGCTGAGAAAAACCTGGTCCAAAGACCCTGCTGCACTGAAGAAGCAGTTTCCAGCCTACATCCAAGCTCTGCAAGCCCTAGCTCCAGCCCTCCAAAGAACAAGCCTGCCTGCTCCAGTGTGCCTGCCGGAGTACCAGCCCAGGGGTATGCTCAGGTACACGGGATCCCAATGCTCTGGAGGGTGCACTCTGGCCATAGTGAATTCATGCAGGCAGATTTGCTGATCAAATTAAATTACCCCCAGTGTATAGGGTATAATTTCCCAAAGCCACAGGGAGTCCCAGGGCAAGACATTGGCTTATTGTCCAGTTCCTATCGTAATAAATGACATTTTCACCACCTTTGACAAGTAGTCAGGCACTTTTCACAGCATCCTTCCATGGCTTTTTTGACATTCAGGGAGTATGTGGTACACTTGGGACTAAAACTGTGATTTCTATGCTACCTCCAAATTGCCAGGCTCATTAGAAAGAAAAGCTTGCTTAGATTCAAAGCAGATATTATATCTGTTGTACTGCTAGATTGACTGATAGGAAGATGTGTTGGAAAGAGTTAGGCCATTATTTGGGAAAGTGCTAAATTGGTCCTGGCCAAAACTGTGCAATGAATGTGCTAAGAATTTCTCTTTGGACCTGGATTATCTGTGGATAATCATGTGCAAAATCTTGAGTTTATGCACAGGTCCTATTTAGTTTATTAATATGGATATAAACTCAGACACCATCCTACCCCACTGTGCAAGAATGTGTGAAAGACAGGCAACACTGTTAAAATGTGGGTTTATTTGCACTTTACACAGTGATGAAATAAATGACTTTGTTTAGTTTCCATGGAATAGTTACACAACATTCGGATTTGTTTATGCAGTAACAGACACATTTTTAAAATTCTCCTTCCCAGAGAAAAGGTTTATTTTATTTTTGTCTTCAGAGCAGAAAGAAGTAGAATCAAGCAAAATGTAGAGAAATAGGAATCCTCTTTTCAATATAGCCAGAAATGCATATCTATAACTTGTGAAATCCATATATTTAAACAGATGAACATATGCTTTGCTTTCATGCAATAGATGAAGACACAAAACAGTCTTTCTACAACTTACTCAGTGTGAGTAGAGAAGATTGCAGTAAGAATGGTGTATTAACATCTTAAAATTCTTAGACATAGCAAAGATTTGACCCGATCTCTTCACTTCTCCCTGCACACATAAAAAAACAGCTTTTGAAATGCTCCTTTTGTCTGCTCAATTTTATTTATCCCAGAGAAAATAATCTTAGTGTAGCTGTAAAGAGCACTACAAGATACAGACTCCAGAAAAGGGATTTGGGATGTTCAGAGGTCATTAGAAAAATAGCAGAGAACCTTAACTTGCCTGTCAAGTTCAGGCTCAATATACTTTATTTTCCATCCTCCACCAGCTGGCTGGTACAGACATCACAGACTCTCCAGAGTCTGCACTCCTTCACTAGCTATTTCAGTGCTGCATCCTAGGATCAAGGTTTCAAAATAAAATGTATTTGGAAATCAAATTCACTAAAGTTTGCAGGTGTTCAGTACTGGAGCTTGGGCATGAATTTCTACTGAGGTACACAAACATTTGCATCTGGATTAGCATTTCCTGCATATTCCAGTAAAGCTTGAGGTATTCCTCCTTCAATAGTAGGAAGACATGGCAATGAAGTTCTAAAAAATCTTTCAGAAAGCATTTCCACTTATATTTCTATGAGAAATGCAGGAAGAAGAGTTTAAGAACAGAGATGTAGAAAAAGATCAAATTCCCTGATGTACCTATCAGGGAGTTAGTATGCATAACTAGTAATTACAGTATGCCTAAATCCTCCCCACGTATAGGGTTAGGCCCTGAGCTGATCCGAGGTCTCAAAAAGCAATCTAACTCACTTCAGTTAATGCTGTAAGCAACTACATTTATAAAGGTTCTCCCTATTTATTCTGAATTTTCTAACTTCATCTGCCCACTGAAATGCAAGAGTGCCTGCCCTGGAGAGAAAGGTGAAAGTTTATACCCCTATAAAAGTCTTCTTGCTTGCTGTTTTTCCGAGTTCCCTGGGGTCATGCAGGTAGACCAAATAGGATCACTTTAATCTGGGATATCCCTTGGCATTAGAAGACACTGTGATCTATTGAGCAATATGAGTTCAGTCCTGTGAGGTTGAATGGAGCTGAAATTATTGAACCTCTTGTTTCTCCTCCATTGGGCTATTATGGAAAAATACTTGGCAGAATGGGAGTAGATTCCCACCATTCCCTATGTTTACATCAGAACAGAAGGATCCCTAATTTAGGTAGAATCAATGCTTTCCAGAAGTGTTCAAAATCCCTGTTTATTCAAACAAATACCTTAGACATTTGTTACAGTATGGGGTGGGTTGCTCATGGTGGTGCCAGTCTCTTGCTGTCCATTAAGTCAAAATGTTTCAACTTGACATCTATATTTTAGGCAGTTAATATGAAGTGAGATGAATAATATCCCAGGAAACCATGACTGAGTAATCCCTCTTACCATGATACAGTTACGCATTAGGGTTGAATGATTTGCAAAAGCAGTATTAATTCTACAAACTCCTAACTTTTAAGCATTTGAATTCACAGTCCTAACATTTTTAATATGTATATTGCATGTATATACAGTTCCTCAAATTCCCTTAAAAATGCTATGTAAAAATGGCATGCTACTGAGGAGACAAATGAGTGCTTGAGAAGCTCTTGCTCAGCTCCTGCAGGAGGGCTGTGCCCAGTGTGTGGAACATCTAATGGCAGGAAGAAGCTGGGAGTGGTGGGAACACAGTCAGGGGAGTCACTATCTGTGGAAACTGCATCTGCCAAACTGAAACAAGATCCAATTTTGGTAATTTTTCAGAGGCAGGAATTCATGGGCAGTTTGTGTGCTCATTTCCTGATTTTAAGTAGAAGAAAAAGGTGTATCTTTGATATTGGGACTTTTCCCAACCCCTCCTTGCAAAATTTCAGGTTCTTAATGTGTTGTCAAAATTCTAGAACTTAGTGAAGTGGTTGCAGCATAAATGCATTTTTTATTCTTTTAAGCATGGGGAAAATATGCTTTCTACTTGGACATAGCTTAACTGTTTTAGTTAAAAGTTAAAAATTATTTAACCTGTGGCAGAACCTCAGCATGGAGATTTAAGCATATAGTGTTAAAATTTGGCAGTTAGAACACAATGGAACAGTCTCATGATGGAAAGCATGAAAGAAGTTTAATTCTCAGCATAGTTGCCTGTTCTGTTTGATATTCAGCTTTGCTCCCAAAACGTAAAGCACAGAGAGATGGCAGCTTTTAATTTGCAGTGATACAGTCTGCAGAGTGAGTCTTGCTGTCCAAAACTCTGTAGACAGTCCAGCCTTTATGTTTTTCACTTTTTTACATGGCATGGAAAATAACCCATTTTTAACATTTGAAGTTACACCGAAGAAAACTCAGATATTTTCCTGACCAAATCACAGCCACACACTCCAAAGTTTTGTTCTTTTTTCCTACGTCTTGCATTTTTTATGTATTATATGCATATATATTATATTTTTCTGTATTATATACAAGAACACACAGTAAATTGAAAGAGAAAATTAAATAAAATCAAGATTGCACAGACTGATCTAAGTAAAAATATGGTCCCCTTTATTTTATCATGGCTCTTAAGAAAATACCATGAGGGCTTTTAATCCTGTAACTAGAATCAGAATGAAAAATAGCTAGACTGGAGTTCCAGCAGTATCTTACCTTGATATTAGAGAAGAGTCTGCTCCTCCTGCCAAAAAAGACATCACACCTAAGAAGATATATGAGTTCATCTGTTTTACAGGCTACTCTTCTAGGAAATTCAGCTGAGATGGCTTTGTGGAATAAATTGTTGTGCACGCAGAATTCACAGACAAATGCTGATTCTTCACAGATGTGTTCAAAAACATCTGGTCTCGCTGTCAGAAATACCTACCACTTAGAGCTTGCTGTTAACAAGAGCTGAGGATGTTTAAGCTTTTAACACAAGGCATTTGAAAACAAGTTCTGGTTTATCTGAAGGCATGCAGAAAAGATATAAAATGAGAATGTGCTACTGGCTCTTCCTTAGTAAATGCTTTTCCATGTATGGAAGGGATCACAGTAGCATTGGTCAATAGTCAGGGAAGGACCGAACACTGCAGGAAAGTCATTACTGACAGATAGAGCTAGAAATAAAACACATAGAGACCTGTCTTTAGGAACAATTGTCAGTAATATCCAGTTAGAAAATCATATAAACACGGTGGACAACTTAATCTGTGCCAAGAAACTGTAAAGATTACATTAGGGCAGCTTTGCCCTAATTTAAAAAAGACAGGCTACACTGGAAGACTCTGTTGGTCTTTTAGCAATTCCAGTCCTGTCTGTAATTGGTGTGAAGGCTTGTCAATTTTCCAAACCTGTTAATCAGTCATTTCACTGTAGGGACTGCAATTGTCGGATTTGTTTTAAAACAAGTACATAAGTAAATATATATGTAGGACATCAGCTATGTGACTAGTGCTCAGAATTGTCTGAAGCATGTTTCTGGTATAAAAAAAAAAATTGAACCTCTTTAAGGTCTATAAATATTCAGGGAAAATCCAGTGTGTGAGGTTCAAATAACTGAGACATCAAGTTCCCTTGGCAACGAAAAAAGAGTTTGTATATTCACTTTAAAATCGTGTAAGATGCCAGGGAAGAGCATCAGGGACTGGGGCGTTTTGGGGGGCTGCAAAGAAGACAATGTCTTAAGTATTCTCTTCTGCCTCCTATGTCCCAAGATGCCAGGGCTTAGCTGTTGGTGGTGAAATGAGAGGCACACGCTGCTAAGCCAGTCTAGCTAACTGAAAGGAGCAAAGCAACATTCAGAACTAAATACAGCAATTGCTGCAGTGTCTACTGGGAATTTGGGTTCAACCTAGAGTTCAAAATGCTGAGCATACTTCACATTTCTAGTCTCAGTTTCATCACTTTATCACCTGCTTTTCTCTCTTCTTGTCAAACAAACAGGGGGTTGATGTCTCATCTTCTCAGCTTTCAAGGGTTGGCTGGCCTGTTTTAACTGTAACTCAGGGACTGTTTTCTTTTCCCCTGAAGTCAGTTTTATCAATCCTTCCTGGTAATGAGCAACAACCTGCTAATTTTTCTGTATCTTGAAACAGAGGTTTGGGTGAGGGTGGGATTGACCCAAAATATGGAAAATCTAGTGGGTGTTTTGATTTTCTTGATGACCTATGACCTGTGATGTAGCCACACACATTGAAGGTCTGGGACTTTTCTTTACATTTTAATGATAGGCTGTATGATTTACTAATCCATCAGCAACCCTGCAGCATAGCAACACTTAATTGAAATTTACTGTTATTATCAAGATCCTTTGACTTTTTCCATCACTGTAATAAAAGTATCAATCAATTTATCTTTGCAACAATCTTCTGGAGTACTTTGTCTTTTCAACTTAGTTCTACAGAAAGGAACAAATAGTTCCACAAATGTGCATAGCTTTCTAACTCTTACATAGGCACCTAACTCCTCCTGAAGGGAGGAAGGCAAAAAGAGTTAGATGCTTAAATGTCATTCAGGATCTTTGGTTAGATAACTTGTCTGTGGTTACACAAGAAAACTGTGGCAGAACTGACCATGGAGCCCAGTCATCATACACAAAGAGCCTCTCCCATTAGGCCATCATTTTGTGACTGTTTTTGATAGAATCATACAACTGATTCAGGTTAGAAGAGACTTTAGGAGATCTCTAGGTCAAGCTTCTGCTCAATGCAGAGCAGGTTGCTCAGGGTCTTGTTCAATCTGGTCCTGAAAACCTCCAAGGATTAAATGTCTCTGGGCAAGCTCTTCCAAATGGTAGGTTCCCCCAAAGCTTTCTCAGCTCCAGGCTGACCAAGCCCAGATCCTCCAGCCTCTCCTCCCAGGACAAGTTCTCCAGCCCTCACCATCTCAGTGGCCTCCCCTGAGCTTCCTTCAGTTTGCAAACATCTTTTTTTGTACTGAAATTTGAAAACTGGATAGAATATTCTGGATGCAGCATAATGAGTGCTGAGTAAAAGAATCATTATTTCCCTCAGTCTACTGGCTACCCTAATATTAATATAATCCAGTGTGCTTCTATCTTTCACAGTTAGCAGGCCATGCTCCTGACTCATGTTTAGCCTAGCGTCCATCAGGACCCCAGTGTCATTTTCAGCACAGCTGTTACCTATGTGCTTAAAAGTGATGGTACCATGTTTCAGTGACCCCTGAGGGCACAGAGACCCGTCCAGAGAGTCTTCACAGCACACCACTGAATTCACAGCAAGACTGTGCAAGGGGAATAGTGGGTTGTTTTAAGGTGCTCTGGTGAGCAAGTCCCATTACCCAGAAGGGTTTATTAGCTTCAGCCCACCATGAGAAAGGTTCAGTTGTTCTGGGCACCAGCCTATTCATGCATTGCTCAGGTGTCTCCCTGTTTCTGTTTTCAACGGGAAGACAGTCATCACCAGCTGGATACATAAACAATGATGGGAGGCAGAAAAACCCACCCTGTAATTTGTTCCATAGTGGAGAAGAAAATCCAAACTAGTAAAGTCAATGATGGGACTAAGCTAGTATCCATATCAACTAATCCTTTCTGGTCCTTTTTGAATGATTTGGGCTCTTGCTTATCGCTGCAGGTGGTGAACTGGTAGGGTGGATCAAATCTGAATTTTCAGATGCTGTTCCCTCCTTCCCCTCCATGGCCTCTCCATGGCTCCATTTTGTAGGTGTGCTTGGAACTGAATGGAGACCACCACTGAGGGAGTGCATAACCTTGTTTAAGCTATAAATCAATGGAGCTTGTCTGATTTGATATCAAATGCTGCTGGTAGCCAATGGCTCCAGTGTACTGAGATGAGCTTAATATCTTAATTCAGTGGCTGAAGAAGCATCTTGACCTTCTGTTGCTAACAAATTAGATACCTGGTGTACTAGGAGGTTTCTTTCAGTGCTACTGTCTTTTTCTTTTTTCTTTTTTTTTTTTTTTTCCCCCTCTCCTGTTATTAACTCACAGCTTGGGGCTCTACAACTGAATGTTTCTCTTTACTTCTGAGACTTTCTGAATTAATTTCAGTAGAACTGGGCTAGGACTCAGGACATGTGAAATTGCTTTCTGTATGAGCTGACTTTGTGAAAATCACTTCACATCCTCATATCTTGGTTTCTCAACATGTAAAACGGTGCTGATAATTCTGGCCCTCTTTAGAAGTATTTTTAAAGCTAACAGTGAAATATACTGTTATGGATCTGGGCACTACAGCTTGCTTTCAGTTCTTCAATTGATTTCAGTTCTGACTTGTTTGTTGGTGATGAGAAAGCATCAGGGAACTCATAAAGTCAATGTGTAAACTGGCAATTGAATTTGTGATTCTCCTGGTAGCCTTTACCAAGCCTGCCTGGGAATTCCTGCCAGAGAATATAAAGGTTTAAATGAGGTGCAGTTGTGACTATGCTGCAGAAAAGCAAGATGTGTGTACTGGGAATCAGCCAAAGGTTACTATCCACAGCTAATGCACTTAAGGAGATCTCAGCTTTCACTGAGGATTAGAAGCAGGTTTCTCTTGATTCAGTCTATGAGAAAACAGAGGAAGAGTCCTCCATGAGTGAAGTCAGTTTCCTTCCCTAGGTCTGTAGTAGTGGACAAGAGTCTGTGGTTTTCCCTGGGTGAACTGATTGTACTTCCTGGCTGATTACTTGATTCTCTCAAGAGTCTTTATCAAAGCAGCTGTAACAGTTGTTTGCTTAAACTGCAAGATGGATAGACTACAAGACCCCAAGCTACACCTGTCATTACTGGTAATAGGTTCATTCTAAGAAAGAGTGGATCCTCATTCATTATTGCTGCTTTACTTCAGAATAACTCTAGAGAGATCAATACATTGGTAAACTGATTTCATCTGCATTCTAACCCATGTCTCCTTTTGAATCCCAGCTCGCTGTTCCTACATTGTGGTTTAGGGAGTATGCTTATCATGTCTTGCTCAAAGCAACTAAGGATTGGAATTATCCCTAATTTTCAGATACTCAGGCTTCTGAGAAAGACGGTATGTTTCTCAGAAAGTGTTGTGGAGAGCTGACATGCAAATCCTTATGAAAATGTTTCTCCCATGACAAAAGAAGTCTTTGAAAAAGTGACTAAAATTTTCATAATCACTTTTTAATCCCTTCACTTGTAACAAAGAATTATGAGTTTTTCTTAATTTCACATTGAAAACCAAAACAAACCAAAACCAATTGTCAAGTTGTTAAAAAAAGTTTTCTAAATTCTCACTTGACTTCCTGAGCACAGAATCAGATTAGAGAGAAAGGACAAAAAGCTACAAAAAGAAAAAGTTGTCTGAAGGAAATATGCCAGTGGTTCCCTTAAAAAGAAATAAACAATTGCAAAATTAATGAATGTTTTTATGCTTTTAGGAAAGTTTTAAAATAATTTACATGATTTTTTTTTTTCCTATGAAACTCAAATATCTGGTTTTCACTGGAAATCTTCTTCAAGGTGTTCCAGCACTTGTATTTCAGTCTTAGACCAATATCTATGTAGTATTTTCCATGAAAGACTATAACATTTTTGATTAGCTAACTTTGAGAAGCAAACCCCTTGCATTAACTTAATTCTCTCCTTTTAACTGTGTTAGTACTTAGGCTATCTCTAAAACTATCAGAAGCAACTTTTCTGATGGGAAAGACATTTTCCTGTTAATGATGAGAGTTTGCCAAAAGTTTTCTGGTCTACTAGAAGTTCAGAAGATGAGTTTTGCATAGTTTTTTGTTTTTTTTTTTTTTCCCTATTATTTTTAATTTTTGCTTTCACCTTTCCCAGATAAATAATGAGCTTTAATTATAACGTGGGACTAAGTAGTGATATGACACCTGCTGAGAATGCTACAAACATTTTTGATATTGCGTGTGGAGGATGAATCTAAAAGCTGAGCTGTGTCAATAGAGAGTGCCTGCCATCTCTGACTGACTTGTTGGGAAATCTGACAGTGATGATGGTGCCTCCAGCTCCTGCTTTTAATCTTCTACAAAACATGGAGAAGACATTGATTGTCACATTTACAAAATAAAGTATCCCACCATTATGCATGTTCGACAGGTAAAGAATACACTGGGAATAAAAAACCACGATGGTATTTGAAATATAACAGGTTAGATCCTCAGCACCTGGCAATAGACTTCAGTGAAGTTACACCCACTTGTACCTGCTTCCATTTTTCTGCTCTATACTGTAGGTTTTATAGAAGAAATCAGCTCTAGACCTTCCTACTGTGTGCTTTTTTTACATCCATAGAGATCATGCATTGGTTCCTGAAAACTGTCATGCCAGATTAAGTCATTGGTCATTCTAGATCCGTATCATGTTTCTGAGAAAGGTGAACACCTGGCACTATGAAGCAAGATTCTCTAGTAAAATATCTGAGCTATTTTGGAATAATACACAAAGTGTAGGGACGTTCCTTTACTGACCATCAGGGGTGACCTGTTTACATCTTGAAATTTCAGCTTTTGTTATGTATTTTATTAGATCAGTTTGCGTGGCCGTGCATATCATTATCAAGCACTAACTTACCCAACCTGCTTTATAAGTCTGGGCATAGTGCTTGACTTAATGATCTCTTATGGCAGTAAATTCCAGAAGGAGGCTGCAGGCTGCATATAGTACTTATTCTCTCTGTTTCTCCTACATGGACTGCCCTCTCACTTAATCCTCTGTCCTATTGTCTTTGTGCTATGTAACATATTTAAGAGAAGAAACTGTTTAGTCCCTATGACCTTTTTAATCTGAATATTGTTCCTTCCCTTAGTCTTCTCCTCTCTAGGCAAATACTAATCTCATCCCAAATATTTTCACTATTGTTATTACCCACACAGCTCCGTATAATTTTTACTGTTTGGTTTCTAGTGGTTTAAGGCCCTGCCGAATCACAAGAGTAATCTCACCAGCTCAGCCACCCTCAAAAATATTCTTTAGTCATTTTTTATCAGCTGTCAACTGCAATGCAGTTTTTCAGAGGTTTTGCTTCCATCAAAGGTTTTTGGCAAGTCTTCAGCAAAGCTCACTTCAATCATAGCTGTGAAGTGCTGATTGTCTCAGTGCCTCCAAATGGTGGGTGCACTCCAGGAGTCTAAGAACTTCAGTCTCCACCCAGAAAGACAGATATGTATTATTTTAAAAGAAATATCTCCGCAGAAGCCTCTCTCATTTCTAATTTTTATCCTTCAAAATCTAAGGCAACAATTTCAACTGACAGCTCAGTTTCAGCTGACACTTCAGGTTATTTGCAAAGAGAGATCTTGATGCTGTTCCCATCAGATGTGGTTCCCATCTTGTTCTTTACAACACCTAGACTCAGCAGCCAAGATGGGCAATGATGTATTAAACACGAAGGGAAAGAGTGGAAGAAAATCAGGGGCTATGGACAAACAGATGAGTTTAGTACATGAACCCACACACAGATGGACCCAAATAAGTCTCAGGTAATATAGTGTAGAAAAGACTGATGAGAAATATCTTTGTTAGGACTTACCATTCTAAAGGTCCTTGCTTTTTTCAACCAAGATATCTTATTGAAGAGATCCTAATCTCACAATATCTACTTTGAATGTGTTTGGTCTTGATTTCAAAAGAACTACAAAGTTTATCCAGCTGGGAAGTTGTAGCTAGCAGTCAAGTCTTACCTGTTCAGCTGGAGGAAATGGGTGTCTGACTGTCAAAAGCTTAGGGGAGAAGACCAGGGAAGACCTGGTCTAGTCTTCTCTCCTGAAGTCAAACCAGGCTCTTTCCCTGTGTGGTATTTAGCCCTGTCTCGTTTTGCTGAATGGTTGAGTCATTGGTGTTTGGTCTCGTCGTGCCCTCTCAGAAAGCATATGACTATCTTGCTGTGCTTACCCTAATGCTGCCAGTAATTCTTTTATTACCCAGGCATATGGTGAATCAGCTAATCTGAAGAGTGCTGCTGCTTAAGGCCTGATGAACTCTGGGTTTCTGCAAGAGAAAGCTTTTGGCAGCATACACACTGCAAGGGCTGGTGCTGTTGCACAGAAGGATTTGTTTGAAAGGTGACGTTTCTTTTTCTTTTACAAGCCAGGGGAGGCTAATTCATCTTGGCTCACTGCAGCCTTCTGCACCGTCTGTGCTGCCTGCATATTAAACACTTGAGTTTATATCCACTTCTTCCATTTCAGAGTTTACTTCTACTTCTGCTTGGAAAGATTTTCTATTCCTTTTTTCATCTTTGTGCGCTAGAAAGGCCATCTTACCCAGCCAGACCAGGGGTCATCTGAGATTTAAATCTGCCTTCCAGGTTTCCAAGGCCAAGTCAAACTTGTCATTGGATGAATTATTACTAAAGCTGGACACATTACTATCACTCAGTCATCTGGTCTGAGTGGTAAGTCAGCATGAGGTAATGGGCTTGTAATGCTACCCATGCCAGTCAGGTCTCTAGGATGGCTTCATCTAGACTGTTTTTCCTTTATAGTGAACTTCCCAATGAGGACCAAAAGGGTTTTTTAACATAAAAAGGTAGTTCAGTTACAGAATTTTTACTTAATCTTTCACACAGAGAAAGCTCAAAATGATTAGGTTAGAAGAATAAATTTAAAAAGGTGGTATAAACAACTTCTTTACCCATTTGGTACTTGCTTGCAAAATGGGGTTTAAGCACTTCAGTAAGTTTGTGAGTTGCAGGAAATATTGCACATTCTTCTGTGATCTCCAGGAAGTTTTCTTTTTGTCCCTATGGAGGCCTGGATATGTCTGCTTCTTTATCCTCTCAGACACTTCTCTCTCTTGAACAGCTCGTTCACCACTCCTTGCTGTATGCATCTCTCTCTGTTCCTACCTGCCATACCTTGCAGTAGGAAACTTAACTTTTCTCAGGCATGTTCAGGTTCTCCCAATGGAAGGAACAAGCTCTTTCTTTGCAGCGGTCTTACCTGATCTACTCTTTCTCTTCGCAAAAGAAGAGAATTCATAAATAGGTAATATAGAGAATATCTATACGTAGTGGATTGATATTGGCCAGCCACCAGGTACCCACCAAGTTGCACTCTCACTCCCCTTCCTCAGCTGGACCAGGGAAAAAATATGAAAACCTCGTGGTTCAAGATAAAGACAGGAAGATCGCTCATCAATTACCAGCATGGGCAAAACAGGCTCAATTTGGGGAAACTGATTTAATTTATTGCCAGTTAATAACAGAATAGGATAATGAGAAATAAAAACAAAACTAAAACCCCTTTCCCCCCCAGCCCACTTCTTCCCAGGCTTAACTTCACCCCTGACTCTTCTGCCTGCTCCCCCTCAAGCAGTGCAGGGGAATGGGAGTTGAGCTCAGTCCATAACACTTCATGGCTGATGTTCCTTCCTCCTCACACTCTTCCCCTGCTCCAGCATGGGGTCCTTCCCATGGGATACAGTCCTTCATGAGCTGCTCCAGCACGCATCCTTTCCACAGGGTACAGTTCTTCAAAACCAGACTGCTCCGGCATGGGTTCCCCATGGGGTCACAGGTCCTGCCAGAAAACATACTCCTGCATGGGCTCCTCTCCACAGGCTGCAGCTCCTGCCAGGAACCTGCTCCAGTGTGTGATCTGCGTGGGCTGCGGCTTTCTTCAGGACACATCCACCTGCTCTGGCGTGGGGTCCTCCACAGGCTGCAGTGTGGGTATATGCTCCAACAAGGAGCTCCATGTGCTTCAGGGGGACAATCTGCATCACCACAGTCTTCATCATGGGCTGCAGGNGTATATGCTCCAACAAGGAGCTCCATGTGCTTCAGGGGGACAAT
>VZTL01026209.1:0-10544 GCA_013400535.1 Scopus umbretta
AGAAAAAAAATCAAACCAAAATTTTGATAGAGAGCTGCCAGATTAAATATTCTAAATAGTGCTTTTGCCCCCCTAGAACCAGTGACTTTCATGAGGACTCATTCTAACTCATACATCAAGCCACAAAGTGGGAAGGCACAAAGGATCCAGTTACGAATTCTCTGCTGTGGCACAGAAGAGAGGTAGCAGTCTTAAAAAGCTACCGTGGAGTTTCACTATGGCCTTCTTTAGCACTGAACTTAAAATACATACAAGATGTAGAAGACACTTTCCCATAAGACGACAGATAAAAGGACAACTCTTCCATCAAAATAACATTTTTTTCTGTATTGTTAGGCATTCTTACTTTCAACGTTGCACAAGCTGTGTAGCAAACTGTTGGCAAGATCTCTATAGGTTCTTTGAACATAACTCTGAATGTACTGGCTGTTCCATCACAACTAAATCCAGTATCGTTTTGTCCTAGCGTTTGATTCTTCTCATAATCAATTATCTGCACAAAAACACAGAAATGGTATTTTTAGGTTTACAAGCCTGAGAAAGATTATTACTGTATGCATATTAGAAGATTATGAGCAAACATTTGCCTACTCCGCCCAGTTTAATCGCAAGGATAGTGCAATCTCAGAACTGGAAAATAGGTGTAATTTCCTGATACTATTAGGGTCGACCCAGCAGCGTGCCGAACAATGGCTTGCGAGTTTTACACAGGCTATTCAATCCGTGGGCTAGGCTCAACACTGCGCCAACCAGGTTATGGTCTTTGCCTGGGAGATGAAGAATATCTCTTCGACCTTCAGCTTCTGACCTTCATATGCTACATATAATCCTGTACTTGGATTTGTTGATTTTCGTACACCTACACAGCCCACATGAGGGAAGCACAGCCACTGGCTATGGCTAATTTCAAAAACAAGTTTTTACAGATAATGTAAGCAGTTGATGATACATTCTTAAAAGAAAACAGGAACTTGCACAGCTATGTTTTACGCAATTTATTGCTATTCTAGATTCAGTATAAAAATTACACTCAGACTACGCATCATTTCTTTTGCCTTCAATTTTAGTGGCAAATAAGAATCACTAGCTAAGATGCAGTAATAGCAGACACCTCACTTCTCATTTTGGATAGCAATCCTGATCCATGCTGCCAAACACCTCTTGCAGAAGTTGGACGTCAGAGCTTTAGAGTAACACAAATGCCTCTTGTGATTACAGCACTTAAAAGAATCCTATCAATTTTAGTATTTTATTATTAAATTGCCACATAATTTTTAATATTGCACAAATGAGACGAAACCCTATTCTAGGCAAAATGCGGTCTAATTTTTTTCCCAGCCACAATCAATAGAAATATTAACAATTATAATACTGAAGTCCTAAGCCCCTTTCACATAAAAGATGTATTTGCAATATACATTATCACTATTTTAAAACAAGTATTAAATGTTTAGCTTTCTGGAGCTCTGCTAGTACTGGTGCAGGTCCAAGAAAGGTAGTCACACAGACTTAAATACCTATCTGAAAAGATTGTGACTAGAAAGTTTCAACTTCATCAGGAACTGGGGATACTTCCAAAATAAACACAACCTCTATAAGATGGATGGCCTTCATCTGAACCATAAAGGTACATTAGCCTTTCAGTTTGGATCAGGAACATGTTTTTCAAATGAATCTCTTTATTGTTCCTACTTTACATGCTTTGGTTTGCCTTGCAAGAACTAAATTCTTTTCAGATGAAATAAATCCAGCAAACATGCTGAGGGAGCACACCAAATGCTCTCATTTGCTAACAGGAATTTAGGCGGGAGGGTCAGACAAGACTTAACGCAAAGCAAAAATCCCCATATATGTACAGTATAACCACTAGGTCCTCGGTACCAACTCTTCTGTTTCAAAAATCTAGCCTAGCGCACTATGCTACTCATTGACATAGATACATAGATTGAGAAAACCAAACTGATGGCACTTCAAATTAAGGACTTTGTAAGTGAGCTTTTAAACTGAGGAATGTGGAAAAGCCAACAAATTCCTTCAAAACCTCATTCCAGATACAATCTCTTTGGAACATCGTAAGAGGAAAGATACAACATTTTTTTCTTGAGACAGACCCAAATTCCTGTCCTTAAGTACAGAATGGTCAGAGAATAGTAATCATCAAATAGGAAAGAGAAGACGAATTAACTGTCATTTAAATAGGATGCCCAGAAATTAACCGAAACAGCAGTTCTAGTACATACTAGAAGTCTATGAAATAAGACAGGGACAATGGAATTTCTGTCCCTAAATGAAGTCACAGATTCTTTCTTTCACAAAATTCCCACACACCTAATAAAATCAATGTGATGCAATAGTACCAGGTTATGAAATACACAGCACAGAGTAAAATTGTGCCAGTCACAGAACGCTAATACCTTGTTAGAAAGCTCAGATTCAAATCAAAACTAATCTTAATAAGAAAGAGAATTCAAATGGACTGAATTTCCATACTTAAAAAAGAAAAAAATATAGTACTGGATCAATATTACTAGAAGACAATCCTGATCACAACATGCTAAGAGAGGTCAAACAGGCTACAAGAACAGGAAATACAATTTCAGTGGTGTCTTCAATTACCTGCTCAGACCAGGCAAGTGTCATATCAGGACACGAACCAGGGGTGACATTTTTAGATGCTATCACTGACCATTTCATGAGCTTGCTAACCAATTGCTCAGTAGGAAGAAACTCAACCCTTCATTTGGTACCGAGTGATGAGCAGGATCAGATTCAAAATTTCATAATGGAAACACTATGTAACAGCGTCCATAATATACTTAAGAGTCAATGCTCACACGTGAACAACAAAAGCAAATCCACCACAGCTGTGCTACATTTCAAAAAGAGAAAAATGAGAAAACTTGCTCAAAAGAAGCTAAAAGGAGCAATTAAGAAAATCAAATCCTTGTAAGAAGCTTGCACACTACGGAAGGACATCACATGCCCAAGTACAGTATTGGTACATATCACCTGTTCAGAAAGGCTTGAGAAAAGGGGGGAAAAAGTTGGCATGGCTGATCAGCAAAAGGCTATTACTGGAAATAAACAAGCAAAAAAAGGGCATCCTATAGAAATATGAAGTTGTATCCACATTAAAACAGAAAGGTTCAAACCGACAGATTAAAATGTGAAAAATACAATTAAGCAGGCCAACAGAAGGTTTAAGAACAGCTATCTGAAAGCATCAAAACCAATGTTAAATCATTCACCCAACAGAGCCCTATCGACTCCCTGGTAGACTAAGCAGCATGAAGATATAAACCACGTAGCAGTAGGATAAGGTCTTCATGTAAGAGTCTGGAGAACAGCAATACAAATAAATCATTTACCAGCAGAAGAAACCAGGGAGATTTCCATGCTGGGGCAATGGTTTCAGCAAACTTAAAATTGAGGTTAACTTTACAGAAGTTATGGTAACAGTAACATACAATGTTCTGCCTAAGACTGAATCAGTAGCAAATAAGATGTCAATCTTTCCAAAAAGCTCTGGGCAAGGACAAGCCTCTAAGCCCCAATATGTGTACCAGGCAAGCTAAGAATGTAATGAGTAGCCAACGGGGTCAGACAAATGGTCAAATATGCTCCAACAGTGGCAAGAAAAGATGTTGCCGAGGGTTAGCACACAAGTCTGGGCTCTGCTGTCTGTTCTCCCAGCATTCACAACTGTTCTACCAGGGGTGCTACCATGCACATCCCCTTCTGTTCCTCTGGAATCTTCTAACGGATTTGTTATTGATGAATGAACACGTTCAAATACCACCAGGTTCAATACAGGCTATCTGCTGCTTGTGGCAGTATGTTTAGTATCCTCTGCATTGAAAAAATACTCTCATCTATTTCAATGTTCTGCTAGTATCAGTAAGTGTCTCCTAATATTCTGGAGTTTGGTGAATAACAAAACAGTTCTGTGTTTACCTTATCCATTGCCCTCATGATTTTAGAAGCATTGCTCACACCTCCCCATGACCTCCTCCCCTAAAAACTGAAAAGTCCTAGCATTTTTGGTCTCCCTTCATAAAGCAGCAGCTCTATCCGCTGAATCACTGGAATCACCCTCTTCTCTACTTAATTCTACTGTGTGAGATTGGGAACTGCACACAATACTCAAGATGTCAGCATACCTGTCTTTCATTCATCAACACAATGTCACCTTTTATCTTGTTTTCAGTATCTTCTGGATGACACAGTGGGCTTTTTTAGCAGTGAGTACATGTTGTGTCACTGATTTCAGAGAGCTGTTCATGACAAATCCAAGATCTCTTTCCTGAATTACTAGAAACTTTAATAAAGGACAGACTTTGTACACAACTGAACAGAGCTGTGAAATTCCTCTGCAGAAAGCTTACAGGAATTCAAGGTTAGGCTGGACAAGTATCCTGCAGAAAGATTCACCGGGAGCTACTAAATAGAGAAAACAAATCAGTCTCAGGAAATGGCTATACTGAAAATGATTGAAGGATGAGAGAAAATGGCCTCAAGTTGCGCCAGGGGAGGTTTAGATTGGCTATTAGGAAAAAATTCTTTACTGAAAGAGTGGTCAAGCATTGGAACAGGCTGCCCAGGGAGGCGGTGGAGTCACCATCCCTGGAGGTGTTCAAAAACCATGTGGATGTGGCACTTCGAGACATGGTTTAGTAGGCATGGTGGTGTTGGGTTGACGGTTGGACTAGATGATCTCAGAGGTCTTTTGCAACCTTAACGATTCTATGAAGGACAGGAGAATACAGTAGAAAGGAAGAAGAGTTTCATATTCTCACTTTTCCCTAGTCATCTGCTTATGACCACTGCTGGGGACAAAACACAGGTTAGATTCCTGGCCTATCAGATTGCTCCTGCTCAATGCAAATATACACCAAACCTTTTGCAAGTACTGCAAGTGTAGTTTCTGCATAAGCCTATTTAAACAGAATATACTGTACCTGTATATTAACTTGATAGTCTGTGGGTCCATGAATGGATCCATATAATCCAAATCCCACTATGGAAATTCTTCTATTAACTGTGAACCTAGTAAGACACAAGCCAAGAAAGGAATTTAAACAACTGTGATGGGTGTGTTACCTTATTCCCAGTCAAGCAGGAAAGAGACTTCTGCTGAAGAGTGGGGAAGTAAACTGAAAATGACATTTTTTTTTTCCAATAACACTTTCTATTTAGATTTCAATAGTAAGAAAAATGCTTCGTAAGGTATCAGCTTTATAGGTTAAAGCTTTGCTAATACCCCAAGATATTCAGTACCACTAAACAAAAAAAGAACCAGATTCTTTTGAATATCTCCAAAATAAAAGCAGATCAAGAGTCAGTATTTTAAAAAGGAATATGCAGCTAACACCCAATCACTCTAGAATGCACCCAATTCCCCTGAACTTTGTTCTTTGCCACTTTATATTTTATGTGCACAAAACAGCCTAAGTTATTTTAGAAAAAGGGAGAAGATCAAACATGCCCAAACAGAACCAGCATGTTTGTTACTGTATCTTATGCCAAAAACTTGAAGTTGAGTAATATGTTCCCTTTCTTTCCACACTTCTCTGTCTCTCCTCCAAATAGTTTCAAAAGCCATACCTAATCCGATCACTTGTTCCACTGTAGCCCCAGCGACTCTCCACTTGCTGGAACCTGTTAATGCTGCATTCTTTTCCTCTAAGGCAACATCTTGGTCGGTCAATATAATCTACTTTAGGTTTAGGATTGACAGTAAAATGCAGAAAAAGATTTACTACTTCCCGATCTGACAAGATTCCAGACTGAGCAGGGCCTGTGAAAAGAAAAAACTTCTAAGATGATTTGAAGAATTACTCCAACTGTTGTACTTAAACCACACATATCTGCAAACTGCGGATGACAATAATATTTTCCAACAACCAGAGCACATTCTGCAGAATGTTTTGCTTTCATTTGTGCATCACAATTTTTATTAGGACGATATTAATAACAGAATAGAGTGTTAAGCATCTAACATGCTCACAGATGAACAATGCAGAGGTATGGTAAGACGGTAAGACAGTAAGACAAAGAACCCCAAAACTCACCTGCTGCAAACTCTTCAATAGTCATTAATGGAAAACGGATTAAGGAAAGAGCTCTTCCAAGGACTTTCTGTTTGTTTCCAAATGTCACAGGCAGTTGTTGTCTTTGACATTCTGCTTCTGCCCAACGAACAACAGCTCCAAAGAGTCTACTTTCTCGAATACTAAGGGTATCTCTTTCTAGAACTGCACATAATGTGTCTAAAGAAAAAGTAGTTAACAGATTTACATCAGTTTTCATCCAAACCAGTAACAGTGCTACACATTAAGTAAGCTTAAAATGTTAAGCAAGTAAACACTGAGTACATTCATAAAAAGACATCAGAGATAAGACAACTTATGTTATACATAAATAACTCTCCCAGTGGTGTATAGACTCCAAACTAAAAAAATAATTTTCCTGCTATGAAGACAGTATATGAACTTCCTTCTTGATTCCTAAGAACTTGACTATATATAATCTATGCAGTGACAACCAATAACTTAAAGAATTACCATGGCTAGGGCAAGATCAAAACTGGAAGTGACAAAGTGGTGAATGCACACTACTAAAAAAACAAGTTATTCATCATGACATTGTCATATTCTTATCTGAGTAGCCACCTGCCAATGTGGCTCAACTATAGACTCAAGCAGCAGTGGTGCACACAAAACCAGTTTAAAGATACATTAAAGTGATCTAAACATTGACGTATTTGCCACCCACAAAGCTTGAAGGTGGAACACAGAATGTGAGGCAAGGGACTCTCACGTGTTTTACAAAAGCAAGTTCACCTGTATTTCTCACTTGTTCTGACATTTTACGAATAACAGGCATACAAAAATTCTCAGTCTATCATAGAACACAAGCCTGAAAAAAAAAATGTGTTTTCATATTCTGAATCTTCAGTCATCTTTGGGAATTTTTACATGCCCTGAATTTAAGCAAGGCATGTTTGTGGTCACAGAAAATACCATATTGGAACGTCAAAGCAGACTGGGACTTCTCAAGAGTAGAGATGAACACTCACAGTCTGGGCACAAATCCAGCTGAACATGAGTTAACAATGACTTTACAATTTCTTTAAGCAGCTGCAATACCTTCCTCCAGTCTGAGTTTTTCACTCAAACTCAAATGGACACGTATCTTAGACACATATAGTAACAACGAAATTAAGTAAGCAAATTTACAACTGCTAGCTTTTCACAAAAGATGAAACATAGGAACCAGCAGTTTAGGTATTTATTTTTTTAAACAGGTATCATAAATTGTACCTGATCTACGCAACTCTGATTAGAGAAGTGCCATGTGGCAACAAAACAGTACGATTCCTGTTACACCCAAAAAGCAGGTGTGGATCCCTCAGGGACAAGGCACAACACTCAGCAAGCGAAAGCTTTGGCTTTAACGAAAGTGTAGTGTTACCGGTGGGAGCCCCAGGACACCAACACTAATCAAATGGGGACCCAACACAGTGGAACCCCGCTTGGAGTGAAGCTCAAAGCAAAGCACCGAAGGGGCGGATAATAAAGCTTGTGCTGATTAACATATCATACATATGCAATGTCCTGTTTTGCTCATTAGCAAACTCGCCGATGTAATGCAGGTGCTGCTGTCCGAATTCTGAGATCCGCAGCTGGCTGTCGAGTTGGAGCCCATGCAAAGGTGGGTGCAGATGAGGGGGGAAGTGAACTACCCCAGGTTACTGTGACAAGGAGGTAAGATACGCTTGGGACTCAACATACTGAGATCACAGAGGCAAACCATCCTGGGAGACTGTAACAAACTCTTCTTGCGCCCTACCATTCCCTTCAGAAGTTTAATGCTTAGGACACACAAAGTAACTTACCAATATCAATATCAGTAAAGCCTTCTGCACTTATTGCATCCATAGTACTTTTGTCTATTGTGTCAAGACAAAGACTAGCAAGCTGAGGTTCATCAAACAAACGAGCCTAAAAAGGTAAATACATCTTAAGCGTAAAGTTGACAAACCACTAATCTTAAAAAGCAAGTATTTTACTATAGTATAGATCTAAATTAAAATAGGTTGATTTGTCTAAGTATTCTTTGTGTCTCTGCCTTAAAGAACACTTCAATTCTCAAAGTAGTACACACTTAAGGAGAATTCACTACATGCAAGTTTTCCTTCATGCTTACGCTTGTAGTTTTGGCAATATAACTAAAAAAATGTACACATCAAATCCACCATAGTGAACTGAAACACAGTCTTAACAAAAAGCAATTGAGAGACTCATGCAAATACACTGTAGAATAAACTGGCTCTATTGTAATGTCCCAGTCCACTGCATATTAAAAAAAAACAGGGAGGTGGGGGGAAGATTTTCCTCCATACTAATAAGAAGCTGGAGTCTGTAAAAATGCTAACAGAGCAACAAGACATTTTCATACATAAATTAGACCATGTGACAGCAAACCGACTGTGAAGTAATATTTAGTCATTTCCCTCCAAATACAAATTTTCCCACCAAATACAAATTTTCTTTGTAAATCAAACCTAAGCTTAAGTTCACCTACTTGAGTAAGCAGCATAAAGGCATTATCTGCTCGGAGGTGCTTCGTCAGAAAATCCACACAGTGTGCTTCCAGGGCTGGGACTGCATACTTTTTAGCAGTATATAAAGTAGTCATGACTGTTTCTGGACCAATTTGAACTTCATCTGAATAAAGAAACCTAGAAATCAATACACAAATACAGATCATAAGAATATATCTTGAGGGGGGCCGTCAAGCACAACGTAACAGGTTCTTTGCATTTAGAAAACCGGTCAAAGATTTGCACTGTGAACACACAACAGTTCACGATGTAGCATTTTTACAAATTAATAAGCTGGTTAAAGGGCTGAAGAAAGAATATTAACGTTAACCTAATGGCATACATTTGTTTTAAATACGTATTACTCCCTAAGACCAATCTGGCTGTACTAGTTATACATAGCTACCAAACTGTAAACAACAGCTGAGCTGCAGAATTATTTAACATACGAATGCACGCTCTTTTGATTCACTAGGAAGAGCTGTATTTCTAAGTACCAATACATAACCCTCTACGGCTAGGTTACTGAACTTAATTTACTGACAGTGCACGCTAGCTTCCCTGCCATGAGGAGAATAGTGTCAAGGACTTATACCGTGATAACATCTTTTGTCAAAGTTACCATTCTGTGGTGTTCAGAGGAGAGGAAAGGGAGTAATGTTCTAGCAAATGACCTTGCCTCTTCTATTCCTGCCAAGACACTGGCTTGTCTCCACTGTTTGAGGCTAGATGACTGGTTGAGATTTTAACATAAGCCATGAACCAAAAGATAGAAGTCTCCACCAAAACCAGGAAAAAAACCTGTTTCCTGAGCAGCTGTTATTCAAGACCAGACAAGATAAGATTTATTTTAAGATTCTGTATGGAAAAGATGACTTTTTAAAAATAACTTTTCGTACAGGTGACGTTGAAAATAATCTTAGCAATATTTCATCAGCTCTTTAGATAATAATTAAGAATAGCCTGTGATTTACAAAAATAAATTTGTGGTACACAAACACGCTCACTCCCCCCCACCCCCCCCACGCGATCAAACATAAAANNNNCCCCCAAGGTGATCAAACATAAGAAACCAGGGCACATCAGCAATGCAGGAATGAAGACATCCACAATGAAGACCAAGCCTTTCTTTTATATTGCTTAGTATTTTTTGTTCAGAACCTCCTAGAAATGAATGGCAAGCAACAAGTAGAGACAGAGGGCCTGTTTGGAAGGGTTTTTAATGTAACAGTAACTAGTTTGTTTTTAACAGAAAAAAACTGTGAAATTAATGGACTCAAACTTGTTTGCAACATGGGAAGATCTAACTAATAGAAACCTAGAATTAAAGTTTCAACTAAAGTTCTTCACTGTTTTTATATTTCTTATATTCCAAGAAAACTTCAGTTCTCAGTAATTGCTAACACACAACTAAATATGGCCATCAACATTAAAGTTCCTGCCACTTACCAAGAGATACATATTTACTATTACAATACTCCAATCCATTCAAATGGCCAGCTTTCATATCAGTTAGGAAATGTGAATGATGCTCTAGATTAATTCTTTAAACTGGATTTACATCAAACAGCTTTTAGAAAGAATGAGTTTAATTAGATGCTGACATTTTTGTTAGTAAAAGTTTCATACAGTTCATTTAGAACTGATTTATGAAAGCTATAAACTATTATCTGTTGATGAAAATGATGGGCTGACAGTCATAATCACTGACAAATTTACTTTTAAGAAACAACACCTCAAAGGTACAGTTTTGTATACCAAACTGACAAGTAGTTCATTAAATAACTAGAATAGTGTGTTTAGATTTTGGTTTTAGATTTTAAAAAGTCTGTTTCAAAATGCCCTAACCTCCCTTGTATGACTTTAGAGGAGCCTGGAGTCCAAAGTAAGAGTTGAACATTAACAGGCTGTACAATTAAAAAAAAAAAAAAAAAAAAAA
>VZTL01026209.1:23979-36017 GCA_013400535.1 Scopus umbretta
CAGAGCGGCCCGGGAGGCGTCGCCTGGCCCCGCAGGAGCGGCGCCCGCACCGTGCCTGGCGCCCCGGGGCAGCGGGCGCTGGAGGCCGGCCCGGCGCTCTGCGGCCTCCCTCCCGCTCCCCTGCCCAGGCAATCGCAAACAAAATCCGGTTCCATTTAAAACCCAGTGGGAGGACTCGGCCGCCTCGGAACGCTCCCGAGCCGCACGGCCCAGGCGCCCCATAAGACGCGCGAGTTTTAACTGAAAACGTCCGTGTGTCCTCGCTCTGGCAAAAAATCGGGTCTGGACCGCAGGTCTAGGAAAGAATAGGTCTTTCCTCATGGAAGACCCTATATACTTGAAGGTCCGTGTGGTATTTTGTGATCTCACGGCCTGGGGTGTTTTGCAACTTTACTGCACAAGTATTTGGTGCACGGTTTTAAGGCTTTGCTACATCTGTTCCTTCCTCGTTTTCCTCCTTCTGGCCGATAACTTAATTTTTTGTTTCTCGCTGCTAGAGAAATGCTGCATAACACATGCTGACTTACTTGATTCATTGCCAATTTTTATTTCAAATTGATAGACTGCAGTGAAAAGTCACTGCAATATTAACAGCTGTAATCCCATGAAGAAATTCATCACTGGGAACAGGCTAGCAGAAGATTCAAACCATAAAATAAATCAACAAGCTAGTACTGCTCATTCTGACTCGGAAAGTATGCCTGTATATATTCTGAAATATTTGATTTTACAAATGTTTTGCAATAATTTTAAGTCGAGTTTCACTAAGGCTGAAATTGTCATAGTATTATTTGTTTGTACACAATTTGTTTCCTTGACACACAGAGTGGTGTTACGTATAAAATCATGTACCAGACATTTTTAGCTTATGCTTCTGGATTTACCTAACTTTCCCCTCCTTTTTCTCCTGTACACAAGCACAAAAGTGAAGACTGAGAAGGAGAGTCTGTCGTAAAGAGGACTAAATACAATTTACGCACCTAGAGCTATAAATCAGTTTCAGACTGATTTTTTTAACTTGTGTTTTCTTGGGGAAGGAGACAAATTTGCTTTGTGCCAAAGATTTGTATGCTCTCCTCCACCACCACTTTACGCACGCTATCATTATAGTCCCGTCTTCAGAGAAAAGGTCTTTTCTTCTGAGCCCGCCTGCGTTGACTGNCTGCGGAGACCTTTGGTAGTGCTTCCAAAACTGGCAATTAAACCTACATCCATCATAGGTGCTCCATGCTGCTGCTCCTAGTCCGTGGGATTGATGTGTTTTATTTGTGAATATGTAATTTCCTGAGTAGGTAATTTATTGCTGAGGTTAGACTAAATGTCCCTAATGATCCTTTTTGGCCTTGAAATCTCTATGTTTGTGACTTTCACCTCTCGTTGGCCTTTAAGTTTTCCATCATTTTTGTTTATTTTTGCAGATACCAGCATGAAAACTGATTTTAGTCAGACAAATTGAGACTCCTGGATATGTTGTTTATCTAGCTATTTTCGTATTTTCTTTTTTTAGATGATCACATGTGAAAAGACAGGCACATAAATTCTGCAAAACTGTAAAATGAATACTATGACAGACTATGCGATGGACTTTAAAAACAGCCTTTTAAAGTATTAAAAGTTACTTTAAGAGTATGTGCATGCGAGGATAGCGGGTAAGAAAAGCTGAAGAAGCAAAATTCTGTCTCTTTCTTGGTCTTTCTTTTAAATTATTTTCCTCTTTTCGTACTGTTGCAGTTCCTGGGCAATTGTTGCAGTTGGATTGCTGGTTCTGGTTTTTATTGCTCTGTTGGCTCGAGTTCTTGTCAAAAGAAAACCACCAAAAGACCCGCTGTTTTATGGTATGTCTTGGTAACAAGGAAGCTAAATTCAGAAAGTGTTAATTTATATGCATGATACTATATGACGGTTATTTCAGATTGAACATTTAAGGCATGGCTTCACAACCCAGTCTGGTGAGGTGCTGAGGAGCCAAGAAAGAAAGAAAAAGACTGGGGCAAAAGGAGGCGAAATATTGCTTCTTTTGAACCTTTTTGTTCTTCTCAAATAGGAGATCCAGCTTAGGGACAAGACAGACCTGCTATCTGAAGAGAATACCACTCGAGTTGGGCTGTGGAAGTGTTCGAATACCTGCTCTGTTAAGATCCTCCTCGTAGCAGAACTTAGGCATCACAGTAGACGTCTTATGCATATCTCAACCTGAGTGGACTCATCTAGGATTTTTAGATCTTTTGGATCAACGGCCTCCATGGCTTGGTTCTTCCTATGACTGAATTCCTTAATTCTCCCGTTTTTATTAGGCTTCTGTGTTAACTCACCTTTGTGATACATAAGAAAGTTCAAACCACCCCAGCTCCTGGCTCAGATTCTCTGCAGACTCTGGCAAACATTTCTGTATTGATACTTTGCCATAAAAGAATAGAGATATTGATTACCTTTTAAAAGGAAACTTTATATCTAGATTACCTTATAGCAAAAATCTAGAAGAAAAAACCCCCTGCTTGTTTTTGAAATTCTACAAGATGGGTCTATAGGCAAAGCAGGGTACAAACCACCTGTATTTGCCCTTTGTCTTCCTCCTCATTACAACTCTGTCCCCAGTGTCCTGCGTGAGGCTGGGAACTCTCAGTTCACGCTGAAGTCAAAGGAAATAAATAACAAACCTACTGCAAATAAATCTCCTGTCTCAAAGGAGTGACTTGCTGACTTGCCAGATAGGTCTCCTGTGGACTGCTGTGGCTAATACAGTTTGCCTTGCTCACCTCCAGAAATGGCAAGTCACATTTCCCTCTCTGCCTCCTTTTTGTTGTCCTTTCTCCTTTCCAAGAGATGACTACAGTCAAGGTGGTGTACTTCGTGTGACCAAGATTTTTGAAAGGCTACATAGTCCTTTCTGCAGACACTGACTTTCCGTGGAGGCTGTGCCTACAGCTCTACAGAATTTCACATTCCTAAGAAAAACTTCCCAAGAACTTTGTTGACTAACTACTAATTAAAATACCCAGCTATGTGGGAAAGTCATAGCATATGTTAAATACCTGTGACCTCAAAGTAGATGGATCTACTTCAATAGATCTTTGCCTGACTGAATTTATCTGACTGTGAAGCAACTCCGTGAATCCAAATCTTAATTAATTTATTAATTTCTTTCCCTTTATCTTATTACAGTTTACGCTGTATTTGCCTTTACCAGTGTAGTGAATCTAATAATTGGACTGGAACAGGATGGAATTATTGATGGATTCATGACTCATTACTTGAGAGAGGTAAACAATTGCTTGGCTTAGAATTGTAAATAAAATCTTGACTATAAATAACTTGGTATAGTATTTGTCACAGAAAAATAGCCACTTACACATTCAGAAGGGTCGTCTTGAATTTGGTCATTGACCTGTTTCATTATTGTTATGGACGAAACCTTTGCTGACTTGAAATCACTGACTCATCTGGGAAAAATAGCATACCTTTCAAGCTCCAATGTTATTTCACTTATTTTAAGTAATACTGTTCCGCATTAACTTCTGTGGGAATTGAATAGACTGTACACGTTTGCAGAAAGCCATAGATACTTAGGAGGGGATGAGTACTGCAGTACTTACATGTGCTACCAAGAAGGAAGCAAACAAAATTCCTCCTTTATTTTTGCCTAATCAGTTTACTAAAAGGAATTAAAAGTAGAGTTGAAAAATGATGATGCCAGATACCTAGTCAGTAGAATCTGTTGGCTGCTGAATACCAACATCCACCAAAAATAGCTCAGTAAGAGCTTGATATGAAAGTCACTGAAGTAATTGAAAAGATTCCATGAACTTTAGCATGAAATAAGTTAGACCTTACAAGGTTATACCTTGTCATCAATATATTCAATGCTGCTGTAGATCTCTAGGTTGCTAAATATATTTTTATTTGTTTCACGTTCAATGTATCTTTATTTTGTAGCTTTTATTACTAAAATATGGAAAAGTAACATTTCCATAACGCAGCAGAACAATGCTGACAGTCATACATAGGAGTTTTGCCTTCCGTCTTGCACCCTATTTTGCAACTGTAGAACTGACTTAATTTCACCCGATGCTACCTAAATAAGGTTTGTGTATTGTCAGTCAAAAACTGTACCTCTGGATTGAAAGAGCACCAGCTATTTTTCTGAAATTGTTTCCTGCTGTTCTTTGTTAATTATTTGTTATTCTTCCTCTAATCACTGCATCTTTTGAAAAAAAAAAATGTTCCCTAGGGTGAACCATATCTGAACACTGCATATGGCCATGTGATCTGCTATTGGGATGGCTCTGTTCATTATCTGATGTATCTGTTGATGGTGGCAGCTATTGCATGGGAGTAAGTCACTGTGATTTATGCACCATTTACTTTTCTTGCATTCTCATATAACCTACAAAGGGCTTTCTTTTCTATGCAGTATTTAGACTTTTCTTTCAGGACCGTTTCATGTCTTAGGTCAAAGCAACGCCATTAAAATGTCATTACTTTCAGGAACTGTACCCTCACCAACTTACCCGTTTTCTCAGCTGAATAAGCACAGCAAATGCATTGAGTTGTAGTCTGTCTTCTTCACTCTGCTGCAGAGAGCATAGCCCATCTGCATGCTTTGTGTTAGTTAAAAGGAAAGCTTAAAGATGATGCACATTAAAACCATGTCTGAAAAACAATTTTTTTTTTCAAATAACATAATTATGATATTGCTTAGCATGATGTTCTCTCATCCATGTTAGAGAGTATCATGCAGTTTAAGAGAAAATTATTATTTCTGGAGATTCTTATATTTCTTGCTGTTGAATAAAGAGTTTGAGAAACTAAGTACTTAAATTCCAGAGGCTAATGCACCCACTGGTTATAGAAGCATTAACAGAATGAAATTAATAATTAAATTCTTTTATAGTCTTGTACAACCTGTGATGTGCAAAATCATGCAGTCAGCCTTCAGATGAGTGAAACATAACAGTAAATAACGGAGTATGCACAAATCCTGTACTGTTCACATGATAACCTTCTCACACATTAACGTAGGATTTCTCTGGACCCGCCTCTCAAAGGCAAGAATCCGCTGTTGACTTGTGGTACAGATTTTGAAACCTTTACTTACTAACATACGGCCATGGAAATTAGTATAATATTTAAGGGTGGTTTGGGGTAGGGAATTTATAGGGATGGTACAATAATTGTATCTTGTTTTCTGTTTTTTAAACAGACAAAGCTATAGAACCATTGGCCTCTACTGGCTAGGTTCCATTATCATGAGCATCATTGTCTTTATGCCTGGAAACATTGTCGGTAAGGATGTAATTTATATGACTAACTTTTTCCTGTGAAGCATTTTCTAAATTCAGCATTAGGCTATCTACGTTTTACTGCAGTATTGGTTCCTTTCTGTAATAATATGAAAGAGGAATTTTAGGAATGTCAGTAAAGAGATGCAAGGTATTTTGAAATTTAAATATGAGGAAGGGAAGATGGAGACCAGGAGGAAAAAAACCTTTCAATTTACATTGATTGCTCTCAAGGAA
The DNA here is from genome assembly GCA_013400535.1 of Scopus umbretta. Taxonomy (NCBI): domain Eukaryota; kingdom Metazoa; phylum Chordata; class Aves; order Pelecaniformes; family Scopidae; genus Scopus; species Scopus umbretta. Next base: position 29,496 of record VZTL01026209.1, read on the forward strand.
AAAAAAAAAGTATTATGTTTTATTATACCCATAAAGCTTTCATCCAAACTAGGTTTAATTTAAGTAATAAGACAGTAACTGTCTCTTAGTATCATAAAAATATAAATCTTATTTTGCATAAAATTTCCAATTTACTTAATAGTCTGACTTTTAAGCAGCTTACAAGAGGCATCCAAATCACCTTTAAAAGTGAAATGTGGAAGATATTCTATTTTCAAAATAAATTCAACATTCCTAGATTTCTAACATAAATCAGTGCATAGCTGTGCTGCACTGAGGCTGAGAATTGTAATAAAAAAATTTACACCATTATTACTGGCAGGTGGTCCTTTAAGAGTACCACCCCCTCAATTAAAGATTTCCTTTTTAGCAAAGCTTAAATTGATGCAAAGTTGACAAGTGTTCAACAGAGAAAAATGTTCATGTGTCCAAATCCTGTAGTCAGCTTTAGAAAAGCCTCGCTATGGCCCTGCTTTTTATGACAGAGGAGGAACATTCATGGTGCAGCCTGGGGCCAGTCCAGTTCTCTCCTTTGCAGATACACACGCACCACAGAGAAAACAGCAGATTGAATGCGACAATATCTCTTCCTCTTTCCTCTAGGGAAGGCCGAGAAGCTTGTTCTCAAGAGCATGCCTTCTGCCTTCCTTTCTGACATAGAGAGTAGCCAGTGTAAAAGACACAGTTTCTCCTGACTTACCCGGGCTGAGGATAGCTCTCAATTTATGCTTTATCCCCAAATATTAGTACAGACCTGTAGGAGAAATCAGGACTTTGGAAGACTAACGCAATATCAGATCTTAAAAAATGGCTACATTCCTTTTTTTCCATTTTTTTGAAGAATGATGTCTCTATTTGAAGCAGGTTCCATTAAGAGATTTCAAAGCTGTCCCATCCTATAGGATTACCTAGTGCAGAGTGACCAAGGTGCCTTCCTGTCCCCTCAAAACCCCTCTAACTTCCTAAGTGGCTGATAGGCTCTCTGTCACCTGTGACTCTACCACTACCGGGAACATGATTTTCAACAAGATTTGTGTGTTGCTTTAACAGCAATTTCTAACGTTTTGTGGTTACATTACCACAGCTGCTTCAGGTTTGATATTACATAGGATATTTTTTAACTCTTCTGCAACATAGCTTAGAAATTCTCATACATGTTTTTTTTTAACAGGCAAATACGGAACAAAAGTGTGTCCTGCTTTTTTCTTAAGTGTACCATATATTTGCCTTCCCATATGGGCTGGGTTCCGAATTTATAACCAACCTTCAGTGACTCACGACACTCCGGTCAAGGTAATGTTATTGTATTTAAGTGTTAGCTACTGTTAAGGAAACTGAAAAATGCTTTCTGTTTCTACTGAGTTTTATAGGTCCCTCAGTGAGTGCAGAATGCACTGTAACTGTTCACTGTTATGACAACTGCTGCCGGGGTGTGTAGACACTGTAAAAATATCTATACTGCAGGACCATTTCATTACGATGGGATAAAGAAGCAGCAAAAGAATCTCATGTTTAGAGTAAAGAACCAGTTTTTAGATGTAATTGCGTTCCTACCCTCTACCTATGCAATCTCTGAATATTTCGATTTCTTAGCTGATGAAAATATCGACATATACCAACTTCATAAAGCACCACAAAATCCTTATAGAAGCTCTGCAGGAAAGTATTCTTCTGCAGATGACTTACAGATTTAAAGTAATTTAATGATTTTTTGTATGTGCATTCTGAAATGTTAGATTTTAGAGGTAAGACGTTGTACATTGATACGAAAATTATTTACACACTTTTTACTTATTAAAAAATTCTGTAAAAATAATGTTTATTTAAAACTCCTTAGACCTCTTAGACCTTTGCCTTTGAATTTAATAGTTGGGCTGTAATAAGATTGACTGAGCAATCAAAAAATGCTATAATAGTTTATGCACCGTTTTATAAAAAAAAATTAATCCCTGCAGTACCAAGCACAGAAGAGATCTTTAACTCTTTGTTGCTATAAGCAAGCCAGTTTATTGTCACAGCGCACCATATCAGTTGAAATATAACCAATTAATATTTTTGCATCACAAGAGCTCCTGAGTCTCAGTCAGGTTCATTCTGTAACTGAAAACGTAGACACAGATGAAGGAGTCAGTCCCTATTCCATAGCTAATAGGCAGTCAATGTGCGAGGAGCATAGCCTATGGCATAGAATAACAGCAGATGATGCACTGACAGATTTTCCCAGAAATGCATGAAAGATAACATTCAGCCATCCATCCATGATTCTTCAGTAGGAAAGAGAGGTATAGGCAGATGTTCGTATCTCCTGCTGCAGAACTGCTGCAGAATCACCACTTTGAGGGCAAATCCCTATGAAAGGCAAACTGGGGGAGACGTCAGGTGCTAAAACCCTCTTCTACCCTCCTGCATACACTTATAGGAAACCACGTGTCCCATCCCAAAGAAATTTGAGCTGATTTACTTAAAGGCGTCACTAATTCTGGCCAGAAATACATTCTTTAGAGTCATCAGGGTAGAGAAGTTAAGTGTAGTTCAAGGTAGTGATGGTGATTTTTGCCATATATATTAGTGAGAACATCCTTTGCATGGAGGATGGATGAAGGTTTCAGTTTGTTTTCCTAGTACTAAGAACACCACGGAAATAGCTGTTATAGAAAATAAGTCATGGACTGCTTATTTGCTGAAGTATGGCCATGTCTCCTATGCTTATCAGGAGCTAAACTGCTTACCTAGGTTTGGTATTTTACTTTGGCATATATTGCAAAGAAACTTTTTTAAAAATTCTATTTCAAAATGAGAGTGCATAAAAAGCTGGTGATCTGAAAATTTAACATTGCACTTCTTAGTGAATCCTTTCTTGTAAACCTAAACTTCCTTGCTCAGAAGGTCATAGAAAAAGTCTTGGTTCCTTTCACTGGGGCCTCCTACCCTTCTAAGTCGTTTCTTTTTTAGAAGTCGTATTTCATCTTTACAGCGAATTTATGCTCCATATCCAAGCATAAATACCTAGGTTCAATAACTGTATACCTTAAATGCCTTTAAGTCTCAACATGACTACTCATGAATTTTTTCCTATTTTTTATACAACTCTCTCAGTCCTAAAATAAGTATTGTTTCCAGGAAATAATTGTGTGTAATGCTACTAATCAGTTAGCTAATCGTTGTAAGTCCTGAAAATATTTCGTTTTCTTTCAACAGGTCGTTTGCACTTAGCTGTAAAATTGAACTTTTTTTAGCTATTGTTATTCAGAGTTGGTATTAAAAGATTTAGGAAGAAAATGTAACAATGCTTTTAAACACGATGGTGCAAGTATATAGAAAAATACTTACATGAAAGCGACAGAAGCAAGGTATATTCTGTTAGCCAAGGTATTCATTGCTATAATATTATTATAAGCCAGTTAGTTAAAAAACCAAAATCACTGCGGGGACAGAGAAGAGGTAATCAAGTTTTGGGTGTTTTCTAATAGAGGTGGGTACATGGGAGAGGAATGGAGTTATGCCCTCATTTAGAATCAAACCAAGCTGTGCTGCAGTATTTACAAAGCCCAGCAGATTGATCTACAAGTATATCAGCTCAGAAAAGTTTAATGTCATTTAAAGTTTGTTAACAGAATTCACACACATAAATTCAGATTTGCACATGAATTCTGAAGGGACAGCACACAAGATTATTCAGATTCCTTAAAACTGATCATGTAAGGAGACTCTCAGAAGTGGAAAACAGCTTTTTCCTGGAAGTGAGAGAAGTTGCAAAGTGTGCCTACACGCTTCCTTGCTACACAAAAGAAACAGCAGGCTTGGCGAGATCTGTGCAGAGTTCAGTGTTGTTTGCAATAAATGGAAAACCTGTGGCAGGGCATCTCTACTTGGCTAGTGTACTTAACACGTAATTCATTTTAGCATGTATTGGTGTGACTTTGCCATATAAAAGAAGCATAAGGCAAAATTACTACATAGCTGAGGTCTGTCAGCAACGTGCCTACTGTCTTTCAAATTCTTGCTTCTGCTTTTCTTTTTTTTTTTTTTTTAAGCTTTGCATTTTCATTTTGTTTGCATAAATATATGCATAGAGAAAAAAAGGTGTGAGTTTTCTGTACCCTGGCAATTTCACAAGCTTGTACTGCACCAAACGTTCTTTCCACTAATACTGGCTTTGTCTCCAAAACTTCCAAGTACAAAGTTCTATTGAGGCTTTGTGATTTTTATCACAGTAAATATACACATTCATCTAATATACCTTTTGAAAGGAGGAGTGATACTTTTATATATAAGTTTCACACTTAGACAAAAGTGGAAAGAAAATATATCGACGCTCAAACTTTCCATTATCCTTAGGTAGTCTACATCTGAAAATGACCTGCAACTCAGCAGCCATGGGAAGCCTTTGTCTTTCATAGGAGTAAATATTAGAATATAGACATTCTTTGCAGGTAATATTATAAACATTCCTACACTAGTATTTTAAATACTGTGAAGTGACACCATACTGCCAAAACAGACCTGTTATTTGTGTTTGAAAAACAAAGGTGTCACTTTTTTTTTTTTCCTGAAAAAGATCCTTTAAAGGAAAAAAAGAAAGTTTTATGAAAGGGATGGCCTATGTGTTTAAAATAGCTTTATTTTTGCTAAACTGCAGTTCAGATCTTGCAGTTCTTACTCAGGAATTGTGCTTGCAAGATCAGTTCTCCTGCTCCAATAACTTTATTGTTAGTATCTTGATCCCAAGTGCTTTTAACTGTGCCTCTACATCCTAATTACTGTTTTGTGCTTTGGAGACAATTCCGCAAGTGTGTAACAGGAAGGAGATCAGGTTTTTTCTTTGGCTGTCCACATGCCAACACACGGCTAATGAAAAGGAAGAGGAAATGAGTAACACATATAAATGGGAAGTTTTCCCTCTGAACTACATAAAGATACTCCGATATGCTTGTAACTGTGTCTGACTACACAGCGCTGAAAGCATACCTCCAGTTATTTCCATGGGCCTTGTAAGCTTTACCGTGTAGGCAAAGAGATGACTTTGGTTCCTCCAAGCCATCTTCCACGTTAGATATCTCTATGGCCATTGGCGCTGTAGAGTGTGAACCCCTCACATCTGGCCATGTGGTGCAGCAGGGGGATTCCTGTTCTGAGGCTGAGGAAAGGAGGCACAGAACAGATCAGATCCGGACGCCGAGAAGTGCTTCAGCGCCCGTCAGAGGAATCCATAGTGTACAGTAATAGAAGAATGAAAGGAGGATTTTCTACATGTTCCATATGCACACCCCACACATTTCATTCTCTATTTCTGCATTACATATTAAGATATATTATTTGCTCACTGAACTCAGCAGAGAACTCAGCTGGCCACGGAAAAGTTTTTATTTTATGCCAGTGATAGTCCATTAATTTCAATAGTGTCACAGGCTGCTGAAAACCAGCATTTATTGTCAATAATGAGATGGACCCTCATTTTGATGTACCCCAAACAACCCTTTTACAAAGTGTATTAGATTCTACTTCAGACATTTGAGACAAACCTACGTTTCTGAAGCTTTTCTACATAAGGCCATTCAGGAAAATTACTTCATTCCAATTAACAAAAGACACAAGTTTGAAGAAGTTAGTTGTGCTGCTTTAAAACCTTATGTGATTGCAGAGTTAGGGTAGTGTTCATTTGATTTAGGTTTCTTTGGAAGTAAACTAATCTGTATTGAAACAGCTTTAGTTGGATCCATCCATTTCTAGAATTTATTCAGATTAATTTTCTTCACTGCATCCCATAAAGTCTGAAGTCACCTTTTTAGGTGTGGAAATCTGTCTCTGAAATCAGTGGATAAAGAGGGTAATGTAACTGAGAACTAAATGCATCTATCATAATGTTTCACCGCTTCACCCTTATTGTAGTGACTGATCTGGAGTTAAATACATGTCATGTAGAACTGGGATGTACTTACTAAGCATGTTCTGTGCTGCAGGTGGTTCAGGAAGTCCAGAAGAAAGGCCTCTTAAGACGACCAATAGATTTAATGTTAGCTGCATACCTCATTCTAGCAACGGGGTTTTGCATATTTAGGGGCATGGTAAGTTGAAAATATTTTTATATTCTGGCCTCCAATTTTCAGTCAGACTTTTACATTTGAAATCATTGTGTCTGTGTGAAAAAAGTATATACATTTTGGTTACGGGAAATCTTGTGACTTTCAGGATTGGAATAGGAGTTAGATATATAAAGGACAACTTAATTATTTATGATAGCGGTGCTTTGCTTCTCCATTTTGCCCTGCATAAAGTATGTTTTTCAAAAGAAAGGAGGTGCACAATCACAAGAGTAATTAGCATCCCAAGTGTGAATCATTGGTTTGGTGTTACATTTATGTAACATTGGTCTGGTGTTACATTTATGTCCAAGAACATAGAGACAAACCAACTAAATTAAATCTGTATTAATGTTTTTTCTGAACAGAGATGCACAGTTTAATTATGTAGGAAACCAAGTTAATTTACACCACAGGAGATAGAGGAGAACATTTCCATCGG
>VZTL01026210.1:7237-47682 GCA_013400535.1 Scopus umbretta
AAAAAAAAAAAGACAAAGACAAAGAAAAGGAAAATAGCCTTTCAGGATTATTCACTTTTTAAAAATACACCCTTCTTATTCCCATAGCGCCAGTCTAACAATTGTCCAACTCTTCTCTTTGTAAATTAAACGCCATGAAGAAAACATTTTTCCCTTTTCATCATAAAAATGTAGGTACGTAAAAGTACTGACCGTTATGAATCAGGGGTCAATTATTATTTCTAAATATGTGCTTACAGACAGGCAAGTAGACGCTGGATAGACCCCAAAAGGCTGTGGACTGTGTTCTGGCCGCCTATTACAGTCATTAAGTAGGTGATTCATTGCCCAGTATTTAGGCCTGCCAGACTGTGCCTCTTTATGCAATAAAGAGGGAGAAGGAGTTGCACATCAAAGTCAGGCACTCACAGTCGGCCATCTGCCTAACACTTTGACTTACGTCCTTTTATTGTACATGGATCAGGGTCCACAATGGTGTACTCCAATCACCTACCTAACATCAGCATCATTCTAAGCACCCATGTTCAAATCAGGGACCCTGCTCAGTAACAAAACCAGCCTTATCTAAGCTGGGATGTGAACAAAGCACAGAAGGTCACTGAAAACAATATATGAAGAAAGGTTGGCAATGCTTTAGAGAAGAGCAGCAAAGAAACCACATTTGATGCTGTGTTCGCCTGCTGTGGCTTAGCTTTCATGGGGTGGGCATTGGGTTGCAAGCCTACAGCACCACATGGCACTCCCCACTCCCCCAGCATCTCTACAGGTTTATCTCAAGGTGCTTTTTTGAAGTGAGAAAATGCTGTTGATCCCTATTTTCCCGAGGAAATGGAAACATCATAATGTCACCAAAGTTGCACAATGAGAGTAAACCCAAATGGTTGTTCCCCAGAGTCCCACTTAATGCAGGGAGGAAGAGCTGTAAACTGGCCAGCTACCAACCTTCAAAGCAGCATTTGAAGCCAGGACCACACTGCTAATCCTGTGTTTAATCCACCCCAATGCAGTACAGTAGCAGGCAATTAACATGTCTTTGTTGCATGAACTCTCCTGCAATGTATGCAGGGCTGTCAAAACCACAGGTCTGCTGTGATCCTCTTGGTTCAGATGAGGAATTAACCCTGGAATGGAGGGAGCAGGCAGAGGTGTTTTGGCAAAGCTGCTTTTCCTTCAAGAGTCAGAGTGCATTGCTTCCTGAACAAGCCCAGCCCTGTTTGCTCGCTTAATTGTACAGCTACAGGTTCATTTCCAGCTCTCGCTTTTGTCACCAGTCTGTGTAAGACCTGCCAGGCTTCACACGTCAGGCATGAGAACTACACACTTGACTCCTGTCTCCATCTCTACGTCAGGCAGTGACAGAATGGTGCTGCAGGTGACACCAGCAGGGAGTGAATCACTGCTGTGCAAAAAGCTGCCATGCATCACCGAAGATGTTAAGTGGCACAGCTGGGCAACCGGGCAAATAGTGGCAAAACACTGCATGGCCTGGGATCATTCCCGCATGACTGATTTGCATCTCCTATTATTAAGAACTAGACCAGGCCATGCATTAGCAGCAGGAAGGGATGGTAGCTATCAGGAGCAGCTACAGAAACCACAGTTGGGCACAGAGGACAAGGGGGCCCTCGTAGTTTGGATCATCCTTGTGCAGCAGAGCCACTCCACAGGACATGTCCCTGCACACAGCCACTCCTGCCAGGGTGAAACAAGAAGCTCCATACAATGTCTAGGCAACTCTTTGAGCAGCTGCCTGTGAAGACCTTTAAAAGGACCGGTGGCTTCCAAGTGAGCTGGTCAGCTTCATATGCCCTGAAATACTCACATATGTGAATATTCCATTCAGCTGAGTAGCTAGTCTGTGACTTGCTTCTGAGGACAATATTTAGGAAATATTGTTGCAGTAGTATTGTATTTATTCCTGTTTGCTGATTTGGCAATTTCAAACCTCTCCTGTTTTACTTTGGTCATTCCTCTTGTGAAAACACATGCATACACATATAATTCATGGCGCTCATGTAACTCTCTGTGTTCTGATGCTGTATTTATTTGAGATTCACACATGCACACACACTTGAGAGGGAGATAAAATCACTCTGGATGACAGATTTTATCTTGCCTATCTGTTCCTCAAATGGGTCCATTTGACTTGGAAAGGAAAAGGATAATTCGATTCCTAACAGAAAATGTCCTCCTTTGATCCAATGTTTCTTCAGTTACCCATTCCCCAATTCTGTGTGATGTTTTCCTTTTGTTTTCATTCATCCCTGTCTTTTTTTACAATCATACATTCAAGATAACCTACCTTTCTCCCAGGGAAACATCATATCTAGCCCATTTGCAGCCAGGCGTAGTTGTAAAACTCACAGCACTGCCTCCTGTAACATCCTGCATCTTTAGATGATAAAACACTATCTGGCTAGTCTTGCATTTAAGCCAGCAGATGCTAACATTACTACATTTCAAAGGACCCCAGTCAATCCATTTCCTTCATTGTCCCACTCTCACAAAAACCTAGACAGAGAAGCCTGAGGCTTTGTAGTTTTTGAAGTGCTCTAATCTGGACAGATCTTACCATTGCTGTCATAATTGATTAAGCTGTTGCTAGCATCCTCTGCATCTCCTGAGAGCTGTCATGGTTCACATTCATCAGGGCATGCTCCAAAGTTCACACACTTCCACAAGGCACAGCTCAGTGAGAGTGGGGCGTCATTACAATAATAATACTTTGGCCTTCCATCTCACCTTTCATCACAGGCTCCCAAGGCACTTTGCAAATACACAGAGTCCATTTCTGCTACCCATCATCATACTCTATTACACTGTACAACAATCCTCTCCCCTTCCAAAAATATTCCATGGAGCTATTTGCAGAGCGAGATACACCAAGGACAAGTAAACACTTATCAAAGAAGTGTCATGATGCTTTTGAGAGATAAGTGTTATTCCTGTTTTATAAATGGAAATACTCGATGGCTGTGTTTGCACTGGTCTGCTAAAGGTAGCTGAAAGCTGCCCCTGAGACCAGACTTGCCTGTCTCTCACACTGGGTGCAAGCATTGCCTCAGGCAGGATCAAAGTATCCTCACGCAGGATTTTGTGAGCCCAAGATATAGGCTTTGTCATACAGGCTGTTTGCAGACAGAGTGCGAAGGAGCCATGAGGGTGGGAGGTGGATGCATTGGGGAACATACTGCATTTACAGGTGATTTGGACCATCTTCTTTCAGTCCTCCATGTGATTTACCAGAGGAATACAGATGACTCAGCATGGAAACTAACACAGAGCACAGCCTTCCTAAATTCCTGCTCAATGTCTAGTCACTACAGCTTTTCACCTTTTGCTGGCCCGAGGATTCATTAACTATTTATTTATTGGCTGCAAAAAAGTATATATGAATGTATTTTTACAAATAAAAAAAAAATGTGAATCTTCCATGGTCCAAAAAAAGAGACATTTACTCATCCAGTCTGTGTGCACAGACACAGTCACAGTGGATACATGTTTTTATAGGTACATTTAATGCACGTGCAAAGCTGGGAGAGAAAAAATCAGGCACATGCTGATCTAGATGCTCATTCAGTAAGAAAGAAAGCTTGCTGTGTGCATGTGCTGGGTAATTTTAAAATTGAGTGTTTTCTTCAAAGGGAAGTGTGTATAGAAGGGGATATTCCCCTCCATAAACTGGGGAGGGAAGGAGGAGCTGTCCTCTATTCAGGCTAGAGGTCTATGAGCCAGTGGCCGAGCAAGAACAAGGGAAGAGGCAACGGATGGAGATATGGGGGCAGGACCAAGCCTCAGTTTGGCTGAGGGACTCAGTGTCTTTACTGGCTGCAGAAAAGCACAAAGAGAAGATTCAGTACTGGTCAACATCGAGCAGAGCCCTGTCCCGGGAGACTGAGAAGTTGCAATTTGCCTTATCTCTACTCATTTCTTGGATGCTTCTTAAGATGATGACTTTGCACCTCTACTTATCTGCTCTCTCCTTTTCTTCTGTCCAGACTTAAACAGAGAGAAGACAGCAGGTTACTAATATAAAATAAAACAGCTCACTAAAGAAAGGGCAAACTGACTTGGGAAACCAAAAGCCATCTCTACTACTACCAGCTGGAGTTTCTCCCACTTCTACAGCCATTAAAATTATGAAATGTTTGGATGTTTTACTAATTCCATTAAGAACCAGAAAGGCTGTTCCCACCATGACCAGAAAATGAAACAGCAGCAATCACACGGGAAAATGCTCAACTTTCCAGACTCAGCAGTTTTATTACTGCACATACCCTCCAGATAGACAGACACACATTTGACTGCTTCCTTACACTGAACCCTAATTCAGCCTGCAGAGGCTAACCTGGTGTTACTAACCTTCTTCTCCAGCTCATTTCACCAGCAAGAAGGAATGTCCCACTGATGAGGTCTCTGACCTAGCATTCAGACATGTATTTTTTTCTTCTCTTTTGTGGACTGCTTGAGTGAATTTGGACAAGTTGTTAATTGTGTCCGTGTCCCAGTTCCTTAGCTGGGAAATGGAAATAATAGCACATCTGTGCTACAAAATGGCATAAAGAAAGTTAATTTTGCTAACAAAAATATTGGTACCACCATTTCACAGGCTCTACCTCTAGCCTGGGTCTAGTTCTTCATTTAGACTTCTCTAGCAGAAGAGAAGGCTTTAGCTAATGTTAACGTGACAAGCATGGGGCTTTTTTTGTGGTGTTGTGTATGCTTTTTCCTTGATCACTCAGCTCCTGGAGTGATGTTATTCTGGATAATCTCAATCTTCATTAAAATAAAGCCTAAAGTTTCATAGCCAGGTGATTGAAGTGTAGCAGGTGGCAAAGGAAAGAAATGAATGCCTAAAAGCATGAATGCAAAAGGGGAGCAACTAAAACAGCCCAACATTAGTTATTTTAAAGTATCAAGATTTCAAAGCTGACAGAGATTTTATTAAGGATAAAAAAATGATTTGTAAGCGCAGAGCTGACAATACCATGGTTCATTCTTCCTGGTTTTTCTCCTTCAGGTGCTATTGCAGTACAGATCAGATCAGCACAATTCACTCCAATTCACCTGTACAGACACCTAAATTACAATCCCAGCACCACCTGAGTCTTTGAGAAAGTATGACAGAGCTCAGAGCTGAGTTTTGAAGCCAGTTCACACTAAAGCAATCTTGCTCACTAGGCAGCAATGTGACAAATGTATTCGTATTTTGCAAAGGTATATACAGCCATGGTCCCTGCCTCGAGGAGCTTACAACTTTGCAATACAGAGAGAGGGACTAAAATAGGAAGCCACATAAAAAGAAAAAGAATTAAGCAGACATGTTGGTTACATACTCCTGCAACCACATCAAGCCTGGTGAAAGGGAGGAAAATATTGTGTCCTTGAATGCAATCCCCACTCATGAAACCAGGCCCTGGCAGCCACAGGAGGGTTGGTGCAGATCAGTGTGACTTCCCAGCACCCTTTCCCAGGGCCAGCCCACCCTCCCGCACCAGGCTGCACGGTATGCAACAGATAGGCATGCATAAATTAGCTGTAAGCCACACATGTAATTAAATTACTGGCTGGTTCAGCTAGTGAAAGCAGGCACGAGCCGCGTATCATCTGCTAACATTTTCAAACCCTGTCATTAAAAATTTCTTGCCTCAGCCTGTGCCGAATGGAGTGAGTAAAGTCTGCAGGTCCCAGAGCCTTGGTGCTCCCATCACAAGCCATCTTCTTCCTACAGCAGTCATATTCCTGGCACAGTTGCACAGACCTTAGCCCATCTCAGACCCCTGTACCCCAGAAGTGCCAACACCCTCCTGCTAACTCTTCTAACCCAGGGCTGGGGTGAATTGTGTGTGCTCTCAGCCCAAAAAGAGGGACAGCTGTGTCTGGCCTGGGTCTCATCAGAGAGGGGCTGCCTGTCCTTCCTAGGAAGCTGGAAAATTCCCAGGCAATCACACAAAGGAAAGAAAATCTTCTCTCAAGAGCCAAGGAAGAGAGTCAGACACACAGGACTGTGAAGGGATTTGCTCAAGGTCACACTGCCAGTCACTGCTGGGGAGAGACATGAGGACCCCCAGTCCCTAGGCTGTACTATGCTCTCTTCCCTTAAATCAACTCAGACCATGGAAAATCAGGATAAGAAAATGATCAGATTAAGGAAACTTTCTCTAATATTAGGTCTGCCGGCACCTCCAGAAGGTGATGCTGGTAGCAAGAACCTGTTCCTAAAGCTGTACAGAAAGTGATTTGTCCTTGACTGCTCTGTGGAGCTTAACTATAACTAAGATCACTCCAGCTTCTTTGGGTATCCCAAGTCCAAAATAGCAAATTTCACAGTTTAAGCCACCTTGTGGAGGCACAATGGGCAATATAACCTGATCTTATTTAGCAGAAGCAGTCAGTATCTCTAAAACATTTAGCATTCCTCTGCAGAAACACATCAGGCTGCTGCGCAGAGCACTGCACATCCTGCTCTCCCTCTGTATAGTTTATTACTTTCTTAAAGAGAAAAAGTAAATGGACCAGATCTGCAGCTGACGTAAATCAGCATCTCCCTCCTGAAGTCAGTGAAGCTACACCAGCGGGCACTAGCTAAAGATCTGGCCCAGTGAGTTTAGTGCTATGAGGTTATGAAACACTGTTACTACGTGGCACTGTGTGTAATTGCCTGATCCCTTCTCACCATCTCCCTGAGGGGTCCAGAACAGCCCTCCTCGTAATGCTGCCAGCAGCAGGGGGAGAGGAGATTGTAATGTTCAATTATCTTTTGCATGTTTTTGCAATAGTAAATCACAGCAGGGGATGTGACCCCCTGCTAATTGGAAGTCACATCCTGTGGGGTTCTCTTCTTCTCTTTTGCTCCAATGTATATGTTTGTATTAAATACTGATAAATGGCACAAATGCGGAGAGGTGGTAGATTCTGCGCAGTTGCATGGCTCTAATGAAGATTTCTCTTACAGATGTGTTTTTCTCTAGTTTCAAAAATGTTCAATCATGTTTATGCTAGGTTTTAGCATGAGAGGCTAAAGCTGATGGGCAATCCTTCAGCCAAACCTGACTTAAATCAACTGAGCTGTTCCTGTGTTACAGGGGGATAATGTTTCTTTCACTACCATCTACCACAGGGTCTGAAATCCCTCCATGACCGCTTTGTGTTTCAGGAAGGGTGAAACTTAGAGATGGTAATGCAGTAGACAGGAAACATTTCTGTGTAGCTCATCAGCAAGCCAGTTTAGTTTTTCAAAGGGATTTAATCTGGGTGAAATTCAACCCCATGGTCAATGAAGCACTTACACTCCTCCCAAAGCTCAGCAATAAGGCGTAGGCACCGAGGAGTGAGATTGTCAGGCAGAGATTTCCCGGTGGGGGGGAATACGCAGGCTGTGACACCCCGCTGGCACTGCAGGGTGATGGGTGTGTTCGCTTGTGTCACCCAGGCCAGACAGCACACTTCCCTCTGTTTTGAACCAGCATCACCAGACCTTCCGATGGTGTGTACCATCCCAGCGTGGAGCTGCTGCTTCAGCACCGTGCAGAAAGTCCACTGCTCTCCCTGTGCTCCCTTCACCCCTTAGGTCTGTGTGTCAGGCTTTTACAGCCTTGTAAGCCCATGGGACACAAATACCTCGTTAACATGTTCTACACAATGTCCCCAGCAGTGGGGCTGCTTCTCTGGAAAGAACACTGGACTATAACCAAGCATGACCTCCCAGCATTGTTACCACCAACTTCTTCCTCCACTCAGTGCCAAAGTATCAAATATGCTCTCATCCCATAAACCAACCCAGCCTTGTCTCATGCATGGAAGGATGATATTTAAGAAGCCTTTTACATCACGATGCTGTGAGACACAATTACACACCTTTGAAATGTACCCAGCACCTATTGCATCATGACAGATGTACCAAGAATATGATTAGAGAAGGATAAAAGGTGTTTCTTTAATAACGCATTAGCCAACATGCTTAATGAATATATTTTAAATGCCAGCTGCAGACAGAACAAGGTGTATTTCGACACACATTAGCTGATCAAGAGAAACCTCAGGAGGAAGTCTAAAGGGAACAAATGAACTTGGCAAACTGGAAAATCCAACCCACAGAGAATTTAATGGGAATTAGGGCCCTAATTCAGCAAGGTATTTAAAGACAGATTTTTAAAAGTATTTAGTGAGTTAAACATTTAAATACCTTTATAAATCTCATTCACCAACTTGTAATGATCTCTAAGTCTGTGTTCAGATCCATCCCTGTTCATTTCAGCAAAGTAAGCAGTACTAAAATGCTCTGCTGAATCAGGACCTAAATCAAATTTAACAGGTTAATCCAGAAATTATCTAAATCTTATACAAGCTACTAAAGGAAGATTCCTCCCCCCATTTTCAGGGTCTGGAACCCTCTTGTGAAATCACTTCTCAATATTTTATTAAATTCTGGGTTAGTTAAAAAAAAATCCATAGCTAGGTAATCCTTTTGTGTCAAATTTTGTCAGACCTTCTGAGAAGAGCAGAGGTTTGAATTTCAAACAGCAGAAACAATAATCAATCACTGTACAATAATTTGGAGATTTGCAACACAGAAATATGCACATGACACAGAAATTATGTTTATAAACAGCTCTTCTCCCATTTTATGTTTGATTAGGAAAACAAGTCACAGTTGCTTCTGAACACTAACCCAGCAGGAGTCTTAGAGGAGGAGGAATTGAGAGGAAGCTCAGATACCACAGGGATGGACACTGTGTAAGAGCATAAATCAAATCTAGTGAGTCCTATCTTCAGCAAGTGAAAGTGGCTGAGAATTAGGGCAAGTCATAAGTTTAAGCATCTTTCTCAACTGGATGGGCAGAGAGCGAAGTCCCTGCACTGGGATTCCCCCACTCCAACTGGCTGCTCATAAAAAAAGCTTGCAAAAACATTTTGAGAGGGAGCAGGAGGAATTGATGAGGTGAAGAAGAGACTCTTGACAGTCTCTAGTTCTTTCACCCCTGCAGTGAAAGCAAAAGCGATCTTGGCCAGATCTTGAGAGAGTGAGATCAGATACTGGTGATGCTACTTTAAAGTGCCTCCACAAAAAGTGGCTGACATCACCCACTGCAGTGAAAACCTGATAAGCATCGTGTACTTGACAAAGCTTCAAGTGTAAGATATCAAAACGCAATGTACTTCTTTTCACACCAAGGAGTGTCTGCCCACAACTCCAGAGCATGAACTGTCCTGACTGCTGGTTATGCCACACAAGCACCGCAGCTTTGCTAGGTCCTGGATCCACTCTTGGGGGAAAGTGCCCACATGTGGGCAGCTGCTGCAGCAAGAAGGTGTGATGGCATCTCGTGCCCTGTCACCTCGCTAGCCTCAGGGAGCAGCAAGCCCCACCACTGCCCTGCTTCCTATCCTTGCAACCCCCACCCTATCATGGGCAAGTGTTACCCTCAAACAAAGTTGAGAACGTTTTTTTCAATAAGGGCAATATGGGAAATATTTTGATCTGTACTGTAAAAATAACCACTTTACAGAGAAGAGCCCCCTCATGCTTGTCAATAGCCCCAAAGGTGCTACTCTCAGTATGCACAAGTGTAAGAAATCGGACTACACATGTCTTTTACTCACATTACTATGATGGGGAAGGTTTGGGAGGTGGTAAGGTTTTTCGTGAAAGTAGTACTGCTTTTGAAAAGGCATTTTAAACTACATTTTTATTTCCTAGGGCAAATTATCCTATGCTTTGGGCCCAATCTGGGCTACAAAGATCATCAAATGCAAGCTATTTCGTTAGATGTGTGCAAACACCATGTTCCTGAATGAAATTGTGCTGCTAAAACTAACCTGCACAGGTGTGAATTATGCTGACAAAACCCACTCACCAGCTAGCAGGAGGGTTGTTGTGATTCTGCTGTTCCTGGTTTCACAGTGAAGGACAGTGCCTGATATTGGTGGTATAACTGGTATTACAAAACATTTTAGGCTGAGGTGGGATCCTCGGCTCACTAAACATCTGCAATACCATAAGATACAGTTGAAATGTCATTGCCTTTACACAAAATGTTCCTGGCCAGCACCTCTGCTGGCAGAGTGCTTTGTGTGCTCACATATACTGCCTAATTCCCTTCAGAAAAAATCACCTGCAGTTGCTTCTGCAGTGGGCTGGAGTGTGGAGCAAGGGAAATTGTACATGGGATGCTCTGCTGCAGGGTCTGGAAGAAGGCGATTATTTACCACTTCTTTAAGAATGTAGCTTGGACCAGGAGAACTTCACTTTTGCTGTGTAGCCTTTCTCACCAGCCAAGAAAAATCAGGCAGGCATCACCTGAGTTTTTCATTATATTTCTCATCATATTCCTAGCCACCACGACAAAGGTCTGGGGTGTGTTTGTGGCCTCATTCTGCATTCATATGGGGCGTTCTATGGATGTAAATACACAAGCATAATTTTTAATGAAAATTTTACTGTGCAGGCAGTGAAGTGTGACATTTGTGTCCACAGTGTTTCCCCCTCTCAACAGACTGCTTGTGGCTTAACTCCACTGTCCTGCACAGTGGCAAGAGCTCCAAGGTAGCCAAGACTGTCAGTGACCTCCCTGCCCTATCCACACATGCTGTGTGCAGCATGATGTGGACTGCCTACAGATAGTCCTTCGTCTGGTCCTGGCTGTGCTGATTGCCCTTCCTCAAGAGCTGCAGGTCACCATCCCTCAGCTCCACTGCTGCAGCAGAACATGTTGGTTCTCCCCCCTCCAATTCAGGATCATCAGCCGGTCTGTTTCAAACCATGTACTTGGATTGTTTTGAGTAACCTGGTACAAACTAGACAGCATCTTTCCTGTAGAACCCTCCACCAGCAGTCCTTGTTGAAGGCTGTCTTTGGCAGAGGGTTAATGACAAACAGGCAGAGGGCATTCAGCAGTTAAACCAGGTATTTGCAGCCAGCAACTGCTGTAGCTGGAAGGATGCTGGCAGCTACCCTCTGTGCTTAGCGACAACATGGGAAACTGTAGAAACTCATTAAAGCAGTAGCTTGCCCTCATCTTCACTTCAGTGATCAGCATCAGAGGTCTCCCTCCTGGACTGCTCACTGGGACTGTTTCCAAATTGGTATGAGTAAAATAGCAGTAAGAGCAGAAATGTTAGTAGCTTAGCTAGTCAGAATCTAGTGGTACAGTTACAATAGGTTAAGACCTAATCAAAATCTGGGGAAATCTCACAATTTCGGGGAAACAATTACAATGTTCCATTTCAGAAGAGAAGTAGAAACCTAAAAAATGTCCTTGTTACACAGAAATGGGGGAAAAAACAAGGCAACATTGAGATAAGCAAATGTTTGAATATTCCCCACTTATATTGGCTTCTATTGCTTCTTTAAATGGAAATTCTATGATCTTTGAAGGCCTGACCAAATCCAGACTTTCAGAGCTGGAGAACAATGGCTGCTGACTTTTGAGCCTGGAAGTGAAGCCTGGTAGAGTCAGTGTCCCAGCATAAGCTGAGATAGTCAGATTTTCCAAACTCCCAAGAGCACAGTGGTGGGATGAGCAATGGCTCCATGAGCTGGTGGCACACCAGCTCCATTTCACTGCACCTGTGGTGGCATGGTGTCAAAGACTCTATAAGCTCTAGAAACCACATCCCTTTGGACTGTCTGCATGAGGTATGTGCTCTAGGATTGTTTTTCTGGAAGCTTGCGCTCCCTGCTATCATTCAGCAAGCAGAGAAGAGACTACACACAGGTTTTGACAGAAGTCTCCTTGGTCAAAGCCTCTGAAGTGAATATCTAATTGCAGCTGACCATTTTTCCTGTGTTTTTTCCTGAGGAGCCTGTGAAGACCTGGAGGAAGCAAGGGGTCTTACATTGTAAGCTTCTACACGCTTGATGAATCCAAAGGAAAACCTAGACTCAAGTGCTGGGAATATCAGGGTCAAGCCCTGCCTCCACTATTGACTTTCTCTGTGGCCTTGGGCAGATAATATCACTGCCTTGCCTAAGTTTCTGCAAAACATGAGGATGTCTGAGTTACCATTTTTAAAGCACCTGGGTGGCATAAAATACCATGTAAAGAGTTACTCCCATGAGCCAACCTTTGCGGTGCTGGGCTTATTGGTAATTGATTGCTCCCAATTTTATTTTTTAAGTGGGTTTCATGTGTATGTTTTCCCACAGAAATGTTTCTTTTGGTATGTAACTCAAAACTGTCAGGTTTGATTTCATGTGTTGTGCAGAAAAAGAGAGTAGATTGTATGTGTCCTACAAATCTTACAAGAAATCTTTACAGCTGCCCATTGACCCATTGCATACACTAGAGTGGGCATTTCTCCTGGTTTTCTACTGAGAAAGTGGGAGGAAAATACCTTTTGTTCTTTGGTGAGGGTTTAATTTATGTGCAAATGTTCTTTGGGTTTCCTGTGAATGCGAAACCAAACACGGTGAGGGGAAAAAAGAGAAAAAAAAATAATCCACCCCCTACCCCCCCGCGCAGAAAAGAAACATGAACTTTGATTTTTATCAAAGCATTTCACGTTTCTGGTGCTTTTCAGCAGCACATATCTGATGAAATAACTCAGCAAATGGGAATGAAGAAGCAAATTAAATAAAGCTAGCAGTTCACAAAAATGTATTGCAACTGGAACAGGCCTGCAGGAAGGATTAAGAAAGAGAGTCACTACTATGGGCCTAAAGGTTTGTAAGTAACTACTAATTTCAGTTCATTAAAAGGAGATGCCTGAAAAGGCCTTCACTTCCAGAAGGCAGTAAATTGTCAAGGATTTCTGGAAGATGAGCAACTTTCAAAGGCAGACATGAAGGAGAGCAAATGTAAATTAAAGCCCATGAAAATTAGTTACGTAAATAATTTTGAGGACCTAAGTCTTATTTGCTCCAGGTTTCGGTGTCCCAATACTTTTGGGAGAAAACCTAGACTTCCCACAGAAAAAGCTTCTGGAAGCACAGCCAGGGGCCTCTGAATACATCATGACACTCCTGCTACTGGAATAGATATCTGGGGGTAGACAGATGTCCTCTTCAATACTGAGACCGTTTAAAACACAATCCAAGCTGTGCAGCAGTGATTAAAAATTCCTAGTTAAAGAATCCCAGCAGATATTTGCTATCTTTTCATCCTCTTGAGCTAATGATTTTTTTTGTCAGATGACAGCTTTAACAGCTATGAAATGCATTGTTTTCTGTAAAGTTCTCATGCAGTCTGAGCATGCATCGCACTTGCTTTCAAAATGAATATAGAAAATAGGAAATAAGTCTTTTCAAACCTTATATGTTTAAAATACTTAGCAATCCTAGGAACACTCATTTCTTACCAATCGTTGTCTTGGTTAAAGGCCACCTAATAGCTACACATTTGTATGCATCACAGCTGCATGTGTCAAGTGTACATTTACTACACTAATGTTGACTAAAGGTAGTGGAAAGGCTGGCCATGGCCCAATATCAGGTTTTCCTCTATGTGAGCAACAACTTTGGAGCCCAGTCAGTGGAAGGAGTAAGTTGTGTGTAGGTTTCAAGATTTTAGATCTCATTTCTTCCTCTAGCATCCCCTCCTTGTCACTGTGGTTGCAAAGGGGGCAGGCTTTCTTGCAGCATCTACCACAGATGTGTATGAGAAACAGAGCGTGCTTGTTTCCCTTAATTTAGTATTTCAACATCATTTCTAGTATTTTGGGGTTTTTGGCATCCTGTGTCTCTTGTATCCTGTGGCAGGTACAATGAAGCAGCAAATTTGGGAGAAAAGGACAATAAAAAAGTTAAATACACAGAGATATCACATTATACTTACCCCACTGTCACAGCAGGCAGCCACCAAAGGAAGATGCCTGGGTCTAGCCCATTCCCACCCCCAGCCACCCCTTGCATCACATCTATCACCTTGAAGAATCAGGTCTGTTTGCTAAACCAGCAGAAAACAAATCTTTTTTTTTGTGTGTGTGTGGTTAGTTTCCATGTCAACTCACCGCACATTCGCATCATCTGTACACACTATGTGAGGGAGGGGCAGGAATATGTGAGTGGGGGCAGAGAGGGGAAAGTAGGTTACATCAGATTAAATTGAATATCAAACTGCACCCCAAATCTCCAGTGGCACATCTGAATCTACCAACGCAGTCATCAGAATCCTGAATGGGATGCTGAATTACATGAGAATCCATGAAGGTTTTTCGCCATATAAAAAGAAAACTGAAGGTTTGAGCAGTTTTAGCTAAAAGTTTCAGACTATACCAGACATCAGAGAACTAAGGCCATAAGCACAACAGTGAATTAATGTTTAATAGTTTATTTTCATATAACAAAGATGATTTACTTCCAAGAATAATAGTAATCAACCTGCAGTACATTAATATTTAAAGACTGAAATGGTGTTAAAATGGAGAGTAAGGATATTTTATCATCTATAGTCCTTGTAAGTTATCCCTATCTTTAGGAATTGTTTTTCATTAAACTTGTAAAGTTAATGTTTGACAACTCTATGATACTGTAATAAAGTAAGTACTATTTTTACCAGCTACATGAAATGTACCAATTCTTACATAGGGTACCTAACCGATAGGCACAGTTCGTGAAGCACATATAATTTGGATGATTTAGGGACTTTAAAGAGAATTGATATTTGTGTTTCTGTTAGAAAAAAAGGTTAAAAAAACTCTAAAAACTGTTATTAGAGATCTTGCTTTTCACTGTATGATAACAAACTGTTGAAATCTCCATGTATGAAGGTTGCAAGGAAGAGTAATGAAAGGTGATTATCTTGCAACTTGTCTTTTGTGCTAGGTAAGCAAATTCTATTTCTACAGTCCTGTGAAGAACTTTCACACAATTGAAGAAAGCTGAACTTTACTAAAGAATGTCCATTTAAATGGCCTAGATTTGTCTCCATTCTTTATTAACAACATACAATATAAAGTGGGACTTGGAAAGTATTTTAGCAATATATACAGAATCACTGATAACTTTGCTGGAATATAAGGTCCAGTCATCATATACATTTTCAGAAAGGATTTTGATAAATGTCAGTTCAGAAAATAGCTAAGAGGATAATGTGCTTTATCAGCTAGATCTGTCAGAAACGTGGCTGTAGTGCACACAGAGAGTTTGAACTAATTTTAGCAATTAGTTCAGGTATTGATGCTGAAGCTTATGCTGAAACATGCTAATTCCTGCCTGTGCTTATGCTAGCCCTGTTAAAGACAGCTTGCGTCTCTGCAGATACCCACAGCTGCACTCTAGGCTAAGCCAGAATGACTTTTGAAGCTAAGGTCAGGAAGAGATCCAGAAACATGACCTCAGCTCAACAGTAAACTCTGCAAATGTTTAATTCAATGGGATGGGAGCAAAAGTGTAAAATTAAAGATGTGCTTTGGAAAATCACAGCCCATAAGATGAATAGATGATAGCACTATCAAATGCTCTGTAGACAACCTGAAGCCCATCAATATTTTGGGAACTGACCCCTTGAGGCTCTGCCTGCATTTGCAGCTCCATGGCCAAAGAACGTCCAGTCATGTAATGAATTTTTTGCATTTTTGCATCTGCCAGAAGAGAATTATATTGCCCCAAATGTTCGTTTTGCAAAACTACTTGCTTTTTTCCCAGACACACTGATGTGAGACACAAACTCACCATGCTTATGCCGTTAGTCAGATGGGACCTTGATGTCTGAACCAAGTGTTCCCTTACTGAAAACTGGGCCACTCTTGCTGAATCTGATAGATAAAATATTTATGAACGGTG
Organism: Scopus umbretta; assembly: GCA_013400535.1. Taxonomy (NCBI): domain Eukaryota; kingdom Metazoa; phylum Chordata; class Aves; order Pelecaniformes; family Scopidae; genus Scopus; species Scopus umbretta. The sequence goes on from VZTL01026210.1 coordinate 22,962, forward strand.
TGAGAAACTCATTTGTTAAAATATGATGGGTGTTAGCAGAGTGACTCTGAGTGACATGAGTAATTAATTAAAAATACACTAAACTGCCTCACACAGACATAATACATATTTGAGGAGGGAGATCCAGGCTAAGCCCATGTTTCTCCTACCAGCAGATGGTACTGGAATCCTGTTGCTGGAGGACAACATTCCCTCCCTACTAATTCTCACCTTTGCGGCTCTGCTCTGAAAAACACGGAATTGCCATGGTATGAAAAAAAAAGAAGCATTTGTCCTTTGGCAATAGACTCATTACAAAGTGCTGGTTCAGCAGAGCAGCAGAAGAAACAGAGGACCTAACTACTGCTGCACAGTACTCCCTCCTGGTTTTCCAGTAAAAGTTTGACATAAGAAACAAGTTCCTACACAGAGTAGTTGTTTCATTTAGCAGAATTATATATGTGCAAAAGAAAACATTTATCGAAGCTTCTGAAAGTTAAGCAATTCCAGTGAGGATGAAAAGCTGTTTATACGCTGTGTATTTGCTGGAAAAACGTCCATTGTGTTTAAAAAAAGGATGAGGTCCATGGCTATCCTTCGTGTCACTGTTGCACCTGCAGACCTTAGAAGTGTTATAACATTTATTTAATAAGTGTACCAAAGGAATGGAGAGATGAAGAGATTTGGCTGGGAGAAATAAAATTTTGGCAGTAGTGCTGACATGTAGATGAAGCCTACACAAGAGATCTGCGCTGCTCCGTGCTAACTACCTGGGTAATTGTTTGTTGCCAGCCCTATGTTCCACCTCAGCATGAACACTGTCCCCCTGCCCCAACCTTCCCTTTTGACAAAGATTTTTAATTTGGGGCGAACAAAAGGACACTTTGAAACCTGCCAACTGCACCTCCAGTGGGAGAAGCTACCACTGTATCCAGTCCAAAAATCCTGTCTACATTACAGGGATTTTTTGGTGTGAATCTCAATAAGTATTTATAATGTTGACTGCTTATAGGTATAACTCACACCAAGTTCTGAGCTTTTGGTCCTATGTGCTTTAGCTTACCAGCATGTAAAGCAGAAATTACAATTTTTTCTTTCCTCACTTGAGCGCTACGATTTGTTCCTTAGTGTGATATTATTAATTATGTAGTACCAAGAACTCAATGTGAAATTTTCAAGCAACATCTATTCCAATAAATTAAATAATGCCAGGGTCATTGCCAGGCAAGGGAGCTTGATCATTACCTCTGTTGAAGGTCCCTAGAACAGTTTGGGTCTCTGCCAGGTAGCATTCTCTGAAAAAAATTCTGCAGGCACAATTTAGAAGCTTGCATGGACCAAAGACCATTCCCAACAGTCGTTTTGGATGCAGCCAACCCATCTGGTATGATAAAACTGACTAGTTGTAGGAGATGGGCCATTTGGGCCCAGTGCCAGAGAATTGCCCTGGGTACAATTACTTGCCTGGACATTCAAGCCATGAGTGAGGGAAGAACAAGGCAATTTGCTGGTGGTTCTAAAACCGTATCTATCTTTGCAATAGCCAGACACATAAATAAATGCACAAGGTGTTGCTATCATTGAGTATCCTGATACCAAGTCTCTGTGGTTATGTCTGTACTAAGAAAAGGCCACAACCTATCTCTGGGTGGGGTGCCTGATGCCCAGACAGCTAGACTGCCCCTTCAATCCTTGGTCAGGCTGTCAGCTGCTGAGCCACCAGTCCAGGTTGCACCCAAACCACGCCAGAAAACTGTCCAGGAGAGCTATCCATGTATGGTGGTGTGATGGAGCTTTACCCCATGCCCTGACCTTTCATGTTGGCAGCTTATACTCAGCTCTGTACTCTGGAGCCCTCTGCAAATGTAGACAGTATAGCAGGATGAACACTTTTACTGAATACCTACAGCACAGTGTACTTTTTTCCCTATTTTCTTTACCCTCAAGCCATGGCATTGGTTCAGCAACATGCTGTGAGCTCCTTGCATCTCCACTTCATCATGAAACTCCTCAGCCAGTGAATGATGCAGGTGGAAACAGTCGGGGCCTCCAAAAGGAGAATCCCTACTGCGGGAAGCAGGAGGCAGAGGTCCCCAGCCATGGACTGGTTTTGTGTTGATTCAGCACTACGAAAACTATTTCTGTCCTCGTTCAAGAGATGCAGAAATTTTTTTAACGTCTTTAGGTGTGGACCTGGAAAGTAGGTCAGGTAGAATAAGTGTGACAAGACAGGCTACTCATGGGGAGGTGGAAAGTTCAGGTATTTATAAGTACAGTTGTGTCAAGTTTAGATTTGGCATTCGTTGATCAGGATTCTCTCAAATGTCTACTATCTTCAACCTTCTCCCAAAAGGACAGTGTGCCCGTGTTTGTCCTAAAAACATTTTGTGATGTTAATGGTAGAAAGTAAAGGATTTATTTCAGGGGCTGAGTATTCCTTTAAATAAGCAATTCCAAGGTACTTAGGACAGCTTAATACGGCAGTTTCAGAAATTACACTTAACATTACATAGTTGGTTTTAGGACACTGCATTTTTAACTACAGTGTGTTAATGAGAAAGATCTGATCAACAATAAAGCTAACAACTGTGTGTGACATGATCCATGCATATTGAGATGTATTAATACAATGTAATGAAATAATTTAAAATCATAACATCATTTATTATGTTATTTAATTTAATTAACCTAAATTTAATTTTGTACAGAAATGGCCAATACTGCTGTTATTTGTTATTTTACTTCTAAAATAGCCCCCAGCTTTCCGAGAGATCTCGATAAAAAATAATTATAATAAAACCATGATTTTATAAGTGGTTCTTTAATATTCATACCAGTAAACCTGGAAATCTTGTACAATCTATAATATAAGAATATCTACAAAAGCCAACTAAAACTCCAGATTCCAACCAAAGCAATTACAAGCCTGGCTAGTTATAAGTTAGCGGATGTTAACGTAGTGTTCATTATTTCTGCAGTCTTCATATCAGACCCTGTCACACATGCACAGAGCCACATTCATCCAGCTCAGCTATTGCTCATCTCATCGATCAACTCCAACAAGGCAGACCAAGTCTGATGTCCATGCTGCATTACAGAAGTTTGTAGCATCATTGTCGTCAACACTAACAATAGGAGGGAGGTTGATTCAGCAGAACATTAACACGGGAATTTGGAGATGTCAACTCTAGCCCCTCCTGTGACACTGGCTCTGTGTCTTGGAGCATCTATATTTAAAGACCATGAGAAAGATTATTGTTCCTCTTCGCCCTGGGTTGTGCGAGGAGCAACAAGCGATGCTCCACGGTGCTCAGGCACACCAGTGATGAGGGTCATGCAAGCACTCTCAGTGATTCAGTACTTTCTGTTGTCACCATCACAAGTCCCCATTCAACATTCACATACTTAAGATTTACCCCAATGCTAACTAAGTGTTCATCTACGAGCTTTGGGTGGCCTCAAAGTAATCTGAGAATTCATTTGAAATACAGCAGTTTGCATACTTTTTATACTAAAAGTCTATCAATTTCTGGCAATATATTTTTTCTCTTTCCCAGAAATGCCAAAAGCCTTGTGTGTTTAAAGAAGAGCCACACCATATGCTCAGGGATTTTCTTCCTAAACCTGTGGACTCCCTGCCGGTGCCCCCATACCACAGAAAACCCTTCTCCAATATCCTACCACTGGCTCCAGCGTACACATCACCACTTGCTACCCTGAAGCACAAAGGCATCATAGGACCAGCAGCACTTCATTTTGGTTGTGCTCAAGTCAGGCTAAGCTTCAGAGATCAAAACAAAATTTCAATCTCACTTACACGTCTACAGGCAGCTTGCTATGATGCTCAGAGCCATGAGACTCTCTTGGGAATAGACTTGTGGTACAAATTTCCCCCTGTGCTGCTTGCACAGGAAACACAGAATTATGATCAGTTATGTAGTTAATAAAATTACCGAGAGGTTTTAGAATTATTTGGGCATTGCCTTACAGGTGTTTGGACCTAGGGAAGTCAATGATAGCTGGGTAAAGTGGGTGTAGAATACTTTTCAAATTAGAAAGACTACATTTTACACTTTGCAATCACTCTGACATCGTTAACTGCTGCACTTCATATTCTTCATATTTTATAGTGTACATTAATAATAATAATCAGATATTCTGAGTTGTCTTTCATGAGGAAAATATGACACATCTCTCCTATGGCCATGAAAACTTTTGTGAGATACCATAGCTTTTGGAGTTTCCTACTTTTTCTATGCTTCACCTCACATGCGTCAGACTGTGCAAATGCTGGGGGATTTTAAGGGTGACAGGAGGTGAGGAGTTCTAGTTTTGTTTTGGCCTCTTCTTTTGAGGTGGGGATTTGTTAATTCTTGTTTTGCATGTAATTTCATAAGTATTTTTAAGCACAAAATAAGGAAACAAGAAAATCTGGCACAGTGTCTAGATTTTACCTAGTCTCATACTTTTCAAAATCTTTATTCCATACAAACTCTGTGGCTAAGTTTCTCCACGCGGTCTCCTCAGCTCTCACCCGACATCCCTCATACACGGAGAGTTTTACCTTCCTTTAAAACTATTTGTATCTCACAGCCTATAATCTTATTTGAATTTCCCAGAGTTTGGTTCCTCTTTGAAATGATCAACATACCCATAAGTCACACATACAAGTCACCGCACACATATGCGTTCAGTGAGGTTCAGTGAGGCTCTCATGAAATTCTGGTAAAGCTCACATGATATAAATGTGCACCATGCACTAGTTCAGTGGGGCATCATATGCATAGGCCCATATTTATCCATTTAAGCATGTGTTTAAACACCGTGTAAAATTTGGTCCTTTCCCAGCAAAATGGAAATGCTGACTCTTTCTGTTCACTGTCGCTTAATTGCCGTTCAGTCACCCATCATTTCTTCGTGAGGCAATGTTCAAATGGGACACGCTTGTACAACAGCAAAACCAAAGCTCAGTCAGGCCAAAGAGAAGGTCCATAAAGAGACCCCAGAGATGTCAAGGGGCTCTGGGACTAGTTCCTGGCTCACACAATTTGGTATCTAATGGTTGGAATGATTTTTAAAAGAGCCTGCCATTCTTCACCACATCCACAGCACAAGAGGAACAACAGAACAGAGACACCAGAATCAGTAGAGACACCATGCAGCTTTTACCTGTCTGTAGATAAAATAGTTCCAAGACATATAGGCTTGATATAGAAGGCATTTGCAACCAGATCCAGAGGTATTAAGGCATTTACTTTTGAGCCATTCCTGGACTGCTGAGGCTGCCACAGAGTTGTACCACACCAAGTGGATATGCTGGCTTGATCTTTTTACACATTCCCTTCTCACCCCAACGGCAAACACATCCAGAGGCATACGACTATGGCTTACTACCAGTGGGATGTGAACTATTTTGACATGCATTGCAGCCTGGCCCAGAACAAGGAGATGCTTCAGGCAGTATCACCCTGGCAGCACAAATTTGGAAACCTCTGGCTTACAAATACTGGCATTAAGCTCATCTTCTGGTCAAGATCATTTCCCATCCCAGGAAATGCGGTGCCCAGAGAGGGATGTCCTAGATAGCTGTGTGCTCACAAATAGAAGAGAGCCTTTCTGAAGGATGTCTCAATAGGGTCTTCTCTTGGGCAGCTGCTTGCATCTCTTCTTTTAAGCAAGGGTGTGGGTTGTTTTTTGGTTTGCTGGTTTTTTGGGTTTTTGTTTTTTTTTTTTTGTTTGGGCCACTGACAGCATGTGATTTCATTAGACAGGTGAGTAAAATTGTGAGTTTTATGTCTTCCTCCTGTGAACTCCCCTCCCACTTAGCCCATTGCTTCCGAGAAAGAGAAGCTGAAAATGGGTGCTTGAGATTTTCCTTTCTGTCTAACTGAAAATGAGAGAAAAGCTAAGACTTTCTGAGCACAGCTGTACTTTCCCAATCAATAAAAGCTGATCGAGAGCCTGAAATGCTCTGCACACAGCTACAGCCCTGCATTTCCTGTCACTGCCTGAGGTGAAACCTTCCATTGCCTGCTGCGATGATTCATTTCCAAAACTTCAGTTAAGTTATTACAACGGCAGGTGACCTCTGATTTTCACCCGTGTCTTTTCCCCACCCTTGCTTTCTTTTATTCTTTTTCAATTAAAATGTGACTCACCGTGATGGAATTTTGTCAGAGTCCATCAACCCTGATCCTCTTCCTCCCCAAACCCTGCTCCTAATATGTCTGTCACAAATCTGTATTTTGAGCCTCGGTATTTGGTGCTGTCATTTCATTGGATATGTCTGTGGCTTCCAGAGACTGAATTCAGGAGGACTCTGTTGTGCCAGGTGCTGTACAAATGTAATGAGACCTTCCCCCAGAAGCTACATTTTAAAAAGGCCTTTCAGTCCTTCAGTGATACACTCTCTCTTTTTTCTTCTGTTTCTCTTGCTGGTGTCCTCATGAAAGTAGTAGCCTGGCTGCAAACTTGCCTTTTGCTACCATTGCAGCAAGCTGGATTGTCTTACTGGAGATGGCAGACCTAATCCAGATTTACACTCTGGGTAACTGACAGCAGGACATACTCCCCTCTTTCACTCTTTAAAAACCAGTCATGATGAAATGCTGGGATAGGTGCAATAGAAAAATCCTTTGAGATTAGAGATCTAATAAACCTTCCCCCTTTTTTGATACTACCTTCTTTAAGAGCTTTTAATTACTAATTAGTACGCTGTGCTTTTTTTTTTTATATATTCATCCTTGCTTTCTGCTGGGATTTCAGCATCTGCTGGGAAGAAAACCTTGGAAGAAAGCCAAAAAGCTGTAGTAAGAGGTGTCAGCGATGCTCTTTTCAAGTCAGAACTGGACCATTGACACCATTTGATGGTAGTTACCCCACTGTGATACTGCCTTGGACCACATCCTGGGAGTGTGACACTGTATGTGCTCATCAGAGCTTGGAAGTCCTAACAAGGAACTGCAGCACATTAAGCAAAATTCAACAGATAAGTGAAAAGGAATTTTTTTTTTAAAGGACTTGTTTATAAATTGCCCTATCTGATTAAGACACTGCTGAGAAACCCTTAACTTGAGCATTTGGGTGAACTAATTCTCATAAGCAAAAGCTTCCCACTTTCCCTATCAAAAATGATCTTCACTTCAACAGATAAGAGACAACAGCCTGGCCTACAGGCAGCCACATACTGATGGTGAAGCTAATTGATGCAAATGGCTCCAGGGGGCTTTGCAGAGAATCTCCCAAGGATCTTCACTGTCCTCATCATCCACACTGCAGCACAGCTTTGTTAAAGACATAGGTTACCTTTACAAGACTTCCCCTAGGAAGGAGAGGCTAAACAAGGTTGAGAAGTCAGCACCAAATTCTAGTACTCAATATCTGAAAGCTGAACATAGGTGGCATTATTGTTAGTCTCCTAAACATTTCAGTCAAGCTCTAATAATAGGTTTTCCCACATAAAAGGGTAAATGATCCTGTGTGTCAGAGGTTATGTCTTCCCTTCAGAATTAACGCAGGTGAAGCTGTTGCCTCTTCCTCCTTCTGGTTGATAGAGAAAACCCAAATCTGGGGGTGTGTTTTCCATTCAGGGCAGGATTACCAACTGAAGCTCAGGATCTGTTTTCACAAGGGCTGACACCCTCAGCGCTGAGGATGCAGTCACAGCATTTGAACGCTGAATTCCCCAGTGTTTCCCCTGTGCCCAGAAAATCACTCAAATTTATATACAGTCACATGGACGGGGATATGTCCACACCATGATCTTGCTCCCCACCTCACACCTGGTCTTGATTCAGTGATCCTCCATATTGCATAAACATTAATTCACTCTCATGCTATTTTTTGAAAGTACTAGGCAGCTCTTTTGAAAGAAAAATCAAAGTGTTTTGTCTTAGATATTCTATGCTGGGACTATCTCCCGGCAGGCAGTATGGACAGGAATGTACCAGGCTTGTTTTCTTCTGCTCTGCAGAGTCCTCCAGCATCTTTCCTGTGGGCTTTGCAAACTCAGGGACTCCAGTCTTGTCATGTCATACATACACAAACAAAACGTAGAATATCAGCATCATTCCACGAAAATACCAAGCAGCAGGACTGCAGCATAGCTTACACTTTGAACTGAAAAGAATGGACCCAAAATGACAGCTATGTCTTAGGGGAAGAAGGACCTGCAGAAGACATAGAGCCAAGTGTGGAAAGGAGAGGACTGAGCTATCCTGCTGTAAAGGAGGCCAGCCTGCCTAGTGTGGATGCAACCACAAGTGGATGCATTCATCAGGGTAAATGTAGCCAGAGCAACACCATTTAATGCAGTAAAAAGAATTATGGACTATTACTTTGATGGGTTCAAAGATGCACACGGATGCATGCAATCCCTTTGTGGAAATAATGAGTATGGAATCTGGCCATGGTTTGCTAACTTGAGTTTAGACCCACATGGAATTCAACCACATTTTTGCAACAAGATCTTCCTGTGTGATTGAAAGTTCCCACATGGGAACTTTGTCATTAGTAAAAATATGACAGATTCTTTAGATGATGATTTTGCTGACGGGAAAGTCCATAAGTACCCCCTCATGAATCAGAGTTTTTGCGATACTGTCCTTCAGCTGTGAAGTTTTTTTCTGGTGTGTTATATAGACCATCAACTTTGCAGACAGCAGAAGCCAGGGAGGTCTATTACATGAATAACTGACCCTAGTTTTGTTTTGAATGTGGATTTCCTTCTGTGATGCTCTTATATTCAAGAAGGAATATATGCATTGTGGCTCAATTAACATTGCAAGTTTAACTTTAACTGGAAAACTCCTACCTGCAGTGAAAACACAAACAGTAACAGTTGTCATTCTACCATTTGAAAAATTATCTACCTGCTAGCCTGTGTCAGGCAGCATGCAATAACAGGCTTCCATGCCCTGGAGCTCCCCAGCTGTTGATGAGAACCTGATTCAAGAAAAACCATGAGATCCAAATCTGGGGAAAATATGATTAGTTGGCTGTAGGTCGTGACAGAGGGCAAACACTCTGTTGCAAACTAAGATGAAGAGACTGTAGTCACTGTGCTAGCTTAAGAATGCAGAGTAGTCTTGCCTATGTCTACAGTGGTGTGAAGGAGTGGAAGATCCTCTCCATGCTCATCCCAACTGAGGATTGTGTAGACAAAAGCTGTATACCTTCCATGCAAGACAATTACAGTGGCTGCACCATTTCTGAGGACTTTGTACAGTCCGGACTTGATCTGTGGACACACTGGAGGGGTAAGATGGGAAAGTTTCTCAAAATTAGAGAAAAAGAACTCATTGTACTTATGTCTGCTTTATCTAAAACCCTTAGATCTGCGCATTTAGCTTGGATGTCTCAGAAGGACAAACATTTGCATGAGATTTCTTCTGATTTTTACTTCCAGAAAAGCCAGAAATAGTATAAGAATATCAAGAATGTCCTCTTTACTTCTGCTTTGGATTCCCTGTAGAAGGAGGAAGTACAAATCTCCCACTATGCTCAGTTCAACATTAGTTTTTCTGGGTCTTTTTGTCAAGCAGTTTCTCCAGCTTTAACAGTGGAGAACCTACAAACCCTGAAATGGAACAGCAAAGATGACAGAAATGTTGAGTGGAAGAGGAATAATTCAACTATCTTACCATCATGCAGAGGGAGAATGATACTGGTGGAAGATTCAAGACTCTCTTGTACTCTGGAGTCACTACATCACACTAATGAACAGACCATTTTACTGCATGGTATGTATTTCTGGAGACAGAAGAGAGAGATGAAAAAAACTCTTCCTAAGCCTGCCTGGAGCCTTGTTCAATAGCAAAATGTTGACAGTTTTTAGATCTATGCAATCATCTTGTTTAAGTAAAAGTTCTCCCAGACCACTTCAAGTGATTTGGAACAAAATATTGCTGTGATTGGCAGCTCTATACCTCCACTGCGCCTGACCCACCAGCGTGGTCCCTGACTGAGCACACACACAAGAGGAGCCAGGCAGATTTGTTTAGGATAAAGAAATGTTTACAGCTGCTTTCCTCGGTAGTGTGGCTCTGCTTTCTGATGTCAGTGGCATCTTTTTTCTTTTTTCTTTCTTTTCACGAGAAAAGCAGTTAAATCTGCATCAGGAACAGCATTACCAGAATGTGACTTTTTAGTGTCAGAGGTACTGTAACATGAGTAACTGGAAGTCTGCACTGCCAAATAGGGCAGGAGATAAGGAACTTCACATCTGGGGTGGCCTGCATATCTCCTTCACACTGGCAAAGTAAGCAAACGGCTTTGCTAAATGACAGCTGTTGGATTCAGCAAACCATCAGCTCTGACCCTTTTCACGTACGTAAATATCCATAGCAGAAAGCCTATGGCTATCCCATATCAAAACCTTGGCAGGTAAAAATCAAAGGAGAGTTACTGAAGTCTGATGCCTTGATCCAAAACTGACTGAAGTCAACCTCCTAAATAATTAGGCATTTATAGCTATCCCTAAATTACCCTTTAATTCTTGGGAAAGGTAGCAGGGGCAGAAATCTCTCCAAAGCAGCTTTGAGAAGCATTAGTATGACACTATACAAAGTTGGTGTTGCCTTTCTCAAACTATGCCCACAGAATCCATAAGACAAGCTGGAACCTACACATCTGTTGTCAGCCCTAAAAATCCAGCCTTATTACAAAATAAATAAATAAAAATAAAAGCCTTCCTAGTTAAACTGCCCCTTTCAAATTCACACTGGTGACAGAAACCTTATTACCAATCATGCACTAAGTGTGTTGATGTGAGCACTGCAGATCGTTTCTAACGTGAGTTACTACCCATTTTCAATGGCTTGTGCAATCAGTGGGTTTTCTAATTGCTTTGGGGATTAATAACACAATAGGAGGCAATTTCACATTGGTTGACAATTATTTTATCCAACTGTATGAAGAACAGGTGATAAATTAATAAATTATAATCAGTCAGTTATTAAAGCTTAATGGCAGATGGCTGTAACAAGAATAAAGAGAGCCTGAGCGTCACAAAATGGTATTTTGATAGTATTTTTCAATGCATTTTTAATGAGAGGCATATAAAATGCATAAAACTTATAAATCATTTATAGAAGAACAAACTACAGAGTTGAATGGTCCAGTTATAATGCTATCATTATATTATTAATATCACAAGATCACACAGCAGCCTGCAAATCTGACTGTCATCTGATTGTGTCAGGTGCTGTACAGAGAGTGCTGCCCTGGCGCCAAGGAGCTCAACAGCCATGGCTGCATGCTGGGGGGCTGCACGCTTCGAAGATGACCTGCCAATGTCATGGGAAGATCCCAGGGCTAAAGCTCACTCACCTGCAGAAGCTCTGCACTGAAGTCTCTAGCGGCTGTTGAACATAGCCTAGGACTTTGGGATTTTAACTCAGGTGTGCATATATTTCTTATGCATTTTGGTGTGCAAAGCATGCTGTGCTGTGAGACCAGAAAAAATCCTACTTGCAGGTGGGGGAATGGATGTGCAACACCTTGGTTTTTCTTTATAGACTTATGGTTTTTCACAGCACAAGTGCATGTGCATACGAACATCTTTTTTCGGTATAATAGTCTAAAAACATGGCCAATCAAATCAGTCTAGGAAGTCTACTGTTTTCCTGCCTCTTTTTGCTTCTTCTGAGGCACTGAGCAAACTACGTGTGCCTTTTATAATTTCTTTTATAATTTCTGTATATTTTGATGAAATTCTGGCCCTTTTCAGGTCACTGGTAAAACACTTTTTGACTATAGTTGAACAATAATGTCAAAGATTGTCTTTATTTTCGAGGTTATAGGCCTACAGAGAACTATTTCTTCCTTTGTACTCATATAGCACCCAGCCAAATAACACCTTGGAGTCCTAGTCCAATGCATATGCTAAGAACAGATAATAGCCTCTGAAGCCTTCTGCTGGTTAGTGACTGGCTCAGACTGACCTCAGTCAATTATAAATTAGGGTTTTCCCCACGGTAAATTTGGTTCTAGAAGGACACTGTTTAGGGAACATTTATATACATCTGTCAGTGCACATAAAAATTCAAGTTCTGCCACCTCAAAATTCACCTCACACAAAATTTGCCCTAATTCCTCCCTGCTGAAGGTTAGCCAGTGATTTAGGCAAAATGAATTTAATATTCTGGTTCCCCAAAGCCAGATGCATTCCTCGCAAAACAGTCATCATGGGTAATATCCTCACTGGCCATATTAAGCCAGAGATCAAGAACTGAATAACCTCTGGAAACTAAATTATGCTTCTTATCCCGGAGGTAAATGCTTTGGCACTGCAAGACTTTAAAAATGTGGTTGACAGAGGAGTAGTCATCTCCGAACACTGTCTGTCATGGCTCTGCCTCTTGGCTTCCCCCCCGCTTCACCCCCACTCTCGCTAACATCACTGGCTGCTTGCTCCTATCTTCATCCCACATCAGAGGCTCTGTAGGAGGCGGCTCTCTTTGTTTTCTGTGCTTGTACAGCCCTTAGAGTCATGGGGAGAGGCTGGTCCTTGAAAAAGAGCCCTTCCCACAGCACAAATCAGAAAAAAAACAACAAATACTCAGGAAATAGATTGGAAGTGACTCCCCTACACTGTGTTTGCTGTAACCAACTTGCAGCTGAACACGGGAACACCACTCTGGCACCTTTTGCAAGCAATGACACTGTATTTCCCTCAAGCAAGAGAAAAAAAAGAGTGGCTATTCTATACCCACCTTGGAAGATGGCTTTGGGGAGTAACAGAGCAGAGATAGACTCTTACTGGGCCTTGAGGTGCAAGGGCAGCCCCCAGGGATGGCCTGGACCCTAGCTGGGAACAGACCCTGCAGGGGTGAGGGGAAGGGGTGATGCTCAAGGTGCATTTCACCCATCCCTTGTCCGTGAGCAACCTCCCTCCAGCAGGGCTATGCTCCTTCTCATGGCTGCTGTCTGCTATTTCACAGGCAGATTTTTTCTACAGTCCCCTCTCCCTGCCCCTCTACCTCTAAGTCCATCCTCTTTTATCTAAGTGAAGAGAGATGTGTGCCCAGTCTCATGCCAAATTGGAAAGGGACATAGTTAACAGAGACATATAGGTGAGACTCTTTCAAAGCTCTTAAAAATTCATAGATATTCATAGATATTAAAAGAAACACAAGGATTTCCCCATTTCCTTCCCCTCTAACACCTGCTTTCCTTCTTCTAGTTCCCGTTGCTCAGCAGGGAACAAAACCTCCCCTGAGTCACAAGGCTGTTTCTCAGCCCCCTCATATGAGCTCTCAGGGTCCAGCTGTCTCTTGCAACCAGAAGAAATACCTGGCTTTTCCAAGTAATCATAGAATCATAGAATTATTAAGGTTGGAAAAGACCTTTGAGATCATCTACTCCAACCATCAACCCAAAACACCATGCCTACTCAATCATGTCCCGGAGTGCCACATCCACACGTTTTTTCGAACACCTCCAGTGATGGTGACTCCACCACATCCCTGGCCAGACTGTTCCAATGCCTCACCACTCTTTCAGGAAAGAAATTTTTCCTAATATCCAATCTAAACCTCCCCTGGCGCAACTTAAGGCCATTATAATCAACATGGAAGGACTGGTTATGTAGAAAATCAATCAAAAATCTTTTGCAAGCCCTGAATAGCACAGCTGGGTCAAAACCATGCAGTTTCCCCAGCTCTGAAGGAATCTCCAGGTGGTTGAGAGCTTGTGAGGATGACACCCTTCCTCCCAGCAGATGGGCGTGCAACAGGGTTCCAGGGGATTGCAAGTGGACAGCACTGCACTCAGCTGGTCCTGCAGCCCTTGGGATGGCCAGGCAGCCAGATGAGTGGCCAAACTGCCCTCATGCCATCCCCAGGGGGAGAGGAGCTTGAATGACTTCTTTGCTTCCACATCCCCACCAACCCCAGTCCCACACCCCAACACGACTCTTCCTCTACTGTGAGCTCTTGCTTTCCCTTAGCTGCAAGCACCGCTCCTGCTGCACTGAGCAGGTTCATGTGAAATTCTACTTTTCCCCAGTCAAAATGTCATTATTTTCCTTTTGGCGTCATTTTTCTCTCCCAGGGATAACTTGAAGCATTGTAGACTCTGTTTCTGCAAAGGTCTGGGGAAACTGCATCTCCCACAATTCCCACATTAAAGGTGTCAATATGCAGAGAAACCCTCCATCCACCCCATCTTTTCCCTCTCCTGATTCTAGGGTCTTTGGCTTATCATGATGCTACATTTATCTGACCTTTATTGGATATGCCATCTGCCATGCTAGAAACTTTAAAAAGCATTTAACTCTGTATCTAATTGCAATTTTCCTCATTGCCCTCCAAATTTAGTGCAATATAATCTGGAAGTGCTGTGGCTTTCAATTTAGCTGAATCACAAAAGCCAATTATATCAATAATAATAATAATTTTTATTTTTTTTTAAAAAAAGAAAAGATTAAAGGCAAGAATGCACCCAGGATTTAAAGAACTAAGAAATAGTTCCACTCCCTGCAGGTTTAAATACCAGTTAATTCCATATTACATTTTTACCCACTCCATAAGGTAGGTATCAACCCCAGACTTTCCTAACTGTGTTTTGTTCTCCCCCAGCCCACTGAGGCACACAATGCTCACAGTGAGCTGCCTTTTTTTTGGTCTCCCTCAACAGCAATATCCTCAAAGAATTCCAGCCAGTTAATGAGGCATGCCCTTCCCTTCCTGAAACCATATTAGATATCCTTAATTAGGCCATGTTTTTCTAACTGTTCCTCCCTTAGTATCTCAAAAGAGGAGCTGAAGACTTTCAACTGCACAGATCTGCAGCTTCCCAGTGCATCCCCAAGCCCTTTATAAAAATAGAAAAAGAGATCACATTACCTCCTCCTCAACCCTAAGATATCTCTCCCCTGAAGGAAGCAAACTCGTAAAAATAGCAACTACAGCTTCTCCAGTTTCCCAACCAGAGCAATAGCAGCCTAAATAGATGTGTATTTTTCTTTCCTCAGCAAGGATGAGCCTCAGAAAAGTTGGAAATGTGTTTCAGATGAGCATGAGAAACCAAGGGAGCACATTCCCTTTCTCATCCTGAGCTCATGTTTCTATTGTTTATTCTCTTTGCCTGAAACTTTACAAGATAATTTTATGGTTTTCTAAGATAGAAGTTTCTTCTGTTTTTCTTGGTTAGGGTTCTCAGTGCTAACCAGAACTGAAACATACCTCTTCAGATCATGCAAAACTTTGGTCTAGTACTGGAAATACCAGAAGCTTCTGGAATTTCTCCTTTTTGTTTTTCTAAAGATAGGCCAAACACAGACACTTGAAATTCTGTTGATTTGGAGAAGCTGAGTTTGGAATTGAGGTTTGCAAACAATAACCTAACTGATAAATTCTACCAAAACAAAATGATCACAGTTTACTCTCCCAGTCCTCTCCTGGAATCAGTCAGTCATTTGGGGACTGGTTTTGCAAAAGTAAGCCCAAATCTGGCCCTCCTCTACCTGCAGTTACCGTACTGCCACTCCTTCCCCATCACTTTTGAAAAAATCTGATTTTCCTGGTTAACCAACAGGGCAAACAATTTCCTATAAAGGTAATTTTCTTGGTTTGCCCCATCACTACACATTTTAGTGGTAGCGATTTAGTGATCCCCTCTGATCTTTTTCAACAAACGCAGTTATCTCCTTTTGTTTTCTTGATGCAGGTATATATTTTTTCTCGCTTGATGGGACTAAAGATGAACATAACATTAATTCCATACAGACCATCCCAAAAGGTTGAAAAGACTGAAGTCCAACATTAGGCAACTATGGCAGATGTGTGTGGGACCCAAACGGAGCCCACATCTTTCACAGTTGCCAGACATGGACCAAGCACGACCTCCCCTAAGGTGTGGCAGCTGTTTCATCTGACTGCAAAACTTTACAAGCTCCACAGCAGTTGCAGAAATGAACATCTGGTGCCCAGAGAAGGCCACACAGATCTGTGGGACTGGGGATTAGGAGGTGCGAAAGTTAGTGCTAGTGGTGCGAACAAGATGCTGCAGGTGGGGCAAGCTGAGTTCAACACTGAGACTGTGATACTCAGAGGAGAGGTGGAAGCAGAACAGCTGCTTCAGGGGCAGGGTAGGGTTTCTGCCCAAATTAGCTTCCTGTTTACTGATGACTGACATTGCTTTATGCAAATTACACCAATAAGACTGAAAGAGTAATTTCTGGGGCCAATATCTGCACCATAAAATTTATTGCCCCAGAGGGCCCTAGATTTTGCTGTCGTTCAGTAGATGGGTGACAGTATCAACCTGGGGAAAATCTTAGATCTGTCTCAGCTCAGGGACTGTTTGATCTCAGGGACAGACGCTACTTCCAGTACTCTGAAGAATTTAAGCATTTATTTACTCTTTAAAAAGACCTTGATCTCCTTTAGCACTGGTGATTGTCCTGCTTCAAATGGGAGGTGAGATGGGAAATATCCAGACGTTGCAGCCTTTCAGCATTTTTATGGACCCCTGAAGTACAAGTAGATATCTCAAATCCCATAGAATTACTGGGTAATCTTAAAATATATATAAAAAAACAGTTATGAATTGATTGTATAATGATGGTCCACTGAAAAAAGACATTATGTGTGACCTTTGAGAAATAACCAGAGCATCTGAACCCACTTGTTTTACCTCAAGGTAAATTCATAAAAGTCAATGTCAAACATAGGTATGAACCTGACCCTGGATAAGTCAAATCTTGATTTGAGGTGAAGTGCCTTTTATGTGCATACATTCTGAGTGCCTGAGTGGTGCAGGGTACCCATCCCTGCGGGACTGCCTGCTCCCCAGCTCATTGTTCAACCCAGTGAAATGCAACACTTTGCAGAGGAATTTCCCTGGGTTTGCATGTCAGAGAAAGCCCCTTGCCAATATCTGGAGGTTTCAAGTAGGTGTGCACAGCTGAGGCTGATACTTGGCCCTTGCAGCTGTATCCCCACATCCCGTGCTGGTGTTTCGCTGCCATTTCTGGATGGACGGGTGCATGCAGACAGCCTTCTCTTCACTGCTTGGCTTTGGCTGTGGTTTGGGGGGAGCTTTTTCGCTCACATTTCCTGCATTACGCTTTAACTCTTGTCATTGTTCATTCTTCTTTCATTGCTGTGGAAGGACGTTTCTTTCGTTTGAGCATTTGGTCACGTCAGAGGCAGATAACACTGTGGGACACAGTGGGAGGCGTGACTCATCCTCAGAGGTCACCCCGCTTTGCAGAAAGGGGGCATTATTGTCTCACCTTCCTCCTTGAATTCAGCATCCTCGCTGCACCAAGTAGTGCTGCCTGTAAGTCCCGTCTGCCCTCCTTCTTGCCTCTCTGCAATCGCTGCTTCTGCTTCTTGCTTTCCTCCTCCTGAGGAGAACATCAGAGGTCAAAGGGACTTTCAAGACCAAATTCAAAGCAGGGCTTACTTTGGTACACTACTGGTGGCCTAGCTGGCCACCCAGCGCTTGCTACTGGCATGAAGCCTGATGGCCCTGTCCATTCACATGTTAAGCCTAAGTATATGGAGCTCCCCCATCATCTCGGTTCCTGTGGATTTACCATCACGACTTCACAACATTAAGGAAAGACTATTCCCCCTTTTCCACAGATGAAAACTGAGAGTCATAGTTCAAACACCTTAAAAATATTGGGTTTACTATATTCTACTGACTTTTTCTGCACCGCTATCAAATCAGAAACCCTGAAGATGCATACTGAATCAACACTGTCTGAATATGGCCCTGGTCTAGTTTGCCAAATTATAAAATAATTCATAGAAGAGCACAAATAAAGAGTCAAGTCTCCACACCACTTCCTTCCCATCCCGCTCTTCCTCTTCACCTCAACTGTTACAAATGTTGGAATAGCAGAAGTAGTAAAAATTAACCAACTTAGAGGAGTCACTGTGGCACGTAACAGGCACTCTGTGCTGGAGCCCTGAAAAGCCCGTAAACCATTCATTAAGTGTGAGTGAAGCTATTCCAGTGATAAGTATTTATGAAAAACCCACCCTCAGAATCAAGTTGGAAAAAGCACTGTACTTCCCTTCCTGCTGTGCTCTGGAAATACAAATGTCTCCTTTGATATGTCACAGGCATTTCCTTGGAAAAATTTATGTGGGAGTGAGAATTCCCAGGAATATTTCACTTCACACCAAAAACGTACAGGAATAAATAGTCTTCTAAAGGCAATTTACATCATGAAATGCACTTGAATTTCTAGACCACAGAGCCATCTGAGTATTGGATCAAATCTGGCTCTGTTCCCCGAGTATACTGGTGATACAGAAACTCAAACAAATACCCTTAAAAAGTGTTTAAAAAAAATCCTTTACATGCAATGTTATTGATATTATAATTAAGGGCTGATGCAGAATATTAAAAGCAAGATGCATCCTTCTAAGATATTACCCAACAGAAGTCATTCCATGGGAATTCAATTACCAAGTGTTGGAATGGAGGTTGGGGGTAAGGTGAAGGTTTCTCTTTCTCATTGTTGTCAAGCCTTTTATGTTGTGAAGACATCGGTCTGAGACAACTAAACATGTAAAGACATCACAAGAATTTAAACTGTCATATCTAGCCACGGTGTAGCACTACTGTAAGGACCTAAGGATGTAGGATGCTTGTGCAACGTCTATACAATTTAAATCATGTTAGGGCTTACTGTGTGACTGCTGTTGCACAATTGGTCCTTGTACCTGTAGAAATTACCCTTTTGGGGGAGAAGCCACACAAAATAAAACAGAAACTACACCAAAGCAGACAGCCTGCCCCCCAAAAAACAATGCTCGTGCCTCCAAAAGCAGTGGATGAAGCTTGAGCCTTGCTCTTCCTCACAGCAGAGCCCTTTTACTCCTGCTAGGGCTCAGTGCTGGCTGGCGTCACATTTACTTTTGCAGCCTGATCCTCACTGTTTTCAGACTGTGGTGGCTGAGACTCAGAAAACAGCAAGAGCCACTGAAGCAAATGGCAAACGCCTCCTCTATGAATTGCAGCCTCGTGCTTTATACAGATTCCCCCGCCTCAGAGCCACTACAAAGTCATGTCTCAATAGATGGAATCACAAAGGTGCACAATCAGAGTAACAGAATGGTAAAACCAGACTCTGTAGCTTTACATTTTCTTATAAAATTATTTGGCTAATATAAGGAATGGGCCAAATTTCCCTTTCTGTGGAGAGGATTGAAATTCCTGGGAATCCACATCCAGAAATAACACAAGAAGAAAAGTCTGGAGGTTAATGAAAAATAAAGCTTCTGAAACTTTCCTGTTTTCTTTTTAACTTTCCATACAGATGATATCCAGCAACAGTATAGCTAATCTTATGATGTTATTTTAATTATAAAACAGTTACCCTCCATCTCCCTTGGTATGAAATCCAAAGAGCAAAAGAAACAAGCCATCGAAGTAAACGTTTTTCCTGTTTTGTGTTTGAAATGTCCTCCAGTTACACACCCGATGGCCAAAGGAATTGCTTCTCATTTACACTTTTGCTCTCTGCAAACCATAAACTGCCCTTTAATTGATTCCAAAGGTGGGTAGGGATTAGCAGAATCAAAGTCAAGTAGGAGGGGGAGATTTTAAGACTTCCAGTGGCAAGGGGGTAATGCAAACGCAATTAAACTATTTTGATGCAAAGGAAGCAAATGCTTGTATTGTGACTTGCAACAGAATGAGTCAAGAAATTAAGACAGTCAAGCCATGTCATGTTTTAGCTCACAGTCACTGTAAAGTCTGGGGTTGTAAACTCTTCCCTTTCAGAGAGGCAAACAGTGAGAGCTCTGTTCTGTTTTCAAGGGATGGATGCTATCACTTAGACAAGATCCTAACTCCCAGTGGGTGATAAAAGCTTATCACCCCCCTGAACAACACAGCCCAGTAACTGCTGGGTGCCTCTATCTCGCAGCTCCAGCTGCTGACTTCCGCTGCCTTGAAGTAAGGGAAACATAAATAAAACAATCACCATATGGGTATTGCATTATGTAAGTGGCAGTGGGTGCAAGAAATGCAGTTTCATAAGGTATTGGCAAAGGACTGAATTCTTCACCAGCAGTTTGAGGTTGGTTAAGCCAAGAGAAACGTTTCTCAGGCACATTCCTCCAGCAGTGAGGGGCAGCTGAGCATTATCTTCAGGACACAGTCTTCCTGGCTAGCTGACAAAGGGACACTGTTGGAAATTAATAGTTGGTGGCTGAGAACGGATGACTCAAACAAAGTGCCTGAAATGAGCAGGACTAGGTACCAGCAGAAGAACATTCTGCATCTGCACCTTCTAGCTGCGCTTCCAGGTAGCATCAGCTTCCAGTATGCTCATGCAGCAAAGGGCAGTTTGGGACAAAGTGCTTCAGGAAACAACATCCTGGGCCTGATTCTCTCTCCTAATTAAAATCGGCAATAATAGCACCAAAAGGTGAAGGAAAATGATGCACTGTGACTCCTGAACTGCAGCAGGAGGGACTTTTATACTGTGCTTTAGCATGAAAAAAGGCCTTCCTAAGCCTTCCTCCCTCTCAGACTGTGTTGTGCTGGGGCTGGTTTGCTGCTCATGTCCATTTCCAGCCAAAGTCTGTTATTCAGTTAAACCAATGCAAATCAGGAGCAGCCCCAGATGAAGCTAGTGAGATTTCTCCTGACTTGTAGGGGCATATGAGCCAGCAGATTTCAGTCCTCTGTGGTCAGTGTTTATTACTGTAAGCAGGGAGTTGCTCAGCTCTGGATGGAGAGCCAGGACCAGGCTGATTTACAAGTCAGTCACCAAAGCAGAATGGGTTTTGCTCACCATGAGCAACCCCTGTGAAGAACAGCCAAGGACAGAAGTTTAGACCTCATACAATTTTTAATGGTTACAGTGCTGGCCTTGAATCATCACTGACTGCCTAGAAGCAGTTCAGGATTTAGGAATCTGACATGGAAGTGAAGCTGAACTTTGGTGCCAAAATCCCAAACTGAGAGCAGCAGCCCTGCACCCTCTCTTCTTTAAGTTTCTTTGAAAGGGCTGTGGGTGCACATGGGTTTGCTTTTCTGCACACACCCAGCCCTGTCTCAGGCTTGACTCGTGCACTGCAGGGTCAGGGCTGTCCCCAGCCTGGGGTCCTGCTCTACAGGGCATCTTCAAAGGGTGCCTAACACATCCTGAGAGGTAAATGGATGAACAATTTTAAATTCTATTCCAGAACCTAAAACCAGAGAATTGCAGAGCCCTACACCTTATATCGGACCCGGTCCTTCCTCTCTGTGCCCAGCTCTCAGCACAGGTGTGATTTTCAGCCTTAAAGAACTTGAGATACTTCATTTAAATAAGCCGCCAGTCTGAGTTCCCTTTAATCTCTGAGATGGGGGATTTTTTTTGCTTGTATGTTCTGTGGTTGTAAGAATGAAAAATGAGTGGTCAGACCAGTAGTTTGCAGTTATATTGGCTGTTTCCTTTTCCAAAGATAATTATTTATTTTTACTCAATGAGTTGGTTTTCTTAATGACTTGCAGTAAGGGTATTTTTTTGCTGGCTTTTTTTTAAACTTTCATTGTTAATAATAACCTGAAGTAGTCTTAAAGCACTGTACGCATGGTTTTACAGAAGTGTGAATGCTCTGCTGTGAACCCCATGCAAACAGATCACAGCTCCTAGGAAAGACACACAAGTCTTAAAACTGGCAGAGCAAAATGAGTAAATCTGCATGCACGAAACACCACATAGTCAAAGAGACAATGATTGCTAATTTTACTTTTATAAAACTTAAGCAGAAAAACCTTCTACAAAGCAATAGACTCATAAATGCTCCTACCAGCTACACTAAGAGTCTCTGAGAAAGCCATCCCCATCGTTCGGTGCAGGAAGTTAATTCCATAGCCAAGGGAAATTATCTTCTGATAAAGTTAGGAAGTACACAGCAATAGCAGCGACCATTCAGGATTTTTAGAAACAAATATATTACTGGGGTCCTTCTCATGTTGCAAGCCAACGCTGCGGAAAATAGTCATTTTGCCCATTATGAGTGATTTATGGACATTTGATTTCCTTCCTCCTCCAGCAAAGTCAGATACTAACAAACTTGAGATCAGAGGCAGAAGCAGGGCCTCAGCTATGAATAGGATCCTAATGCCTATTGTTCTTTGTAGTGGATATGTTGTCCTGAAGACCAAGGGTAGGAGAAAAAAAAATCCTGTGATCCTCAGGATACTCCTAGCACCAGTAAAACAATGGTTCCTTTAATAAGTCTATAGAAGTTATGGAGCTGCACACATCCAGGTCCTTATAGGGTGTTTCAACACAGGGCATAGAGACGGGCCTCTGCGATCAGTTTATTGAATTGAACCCATCAAAGGATGCTCAGAATGGGGCATCTAAAAATTAAAAGATGAACTCAGATAAACTTTTCACACCTGAAAGTATTTTCTGATTGTCAGGATTGATCATTCCAGTGTTCCCAGTCAGTATTTTCAGCATCCTCTTTTTGTTAATAGAACACAGAAACAACTTTTGAAGAAGAGATTGAATCTTTCTGGTCAACAAAATTTGACTGGGTCTGTATCACTGCAGCCAACTCGAGATATGGAGTCACCTGATTATGCAAACAGATCACTTTTCTCAATGTTATTACATCCTCCTCTCTCCCATGGATCACCTCTAGTTTCAACACAATCAGACCAATATTTGCTTTTCCTCCAGTCTTTACAGAGGTCTGTACTTTAGATTGAAAGTTTCAAGATGCATAGACCTTGCATCATTTTCTGCAGTACCCATAGGCTCTTTGAGGTGATGCCTATCCCGGGACTTAACAATTTAGCACATCTGACACTCCCACGAGAAGAACCGCCTTCTTCCTCCACAAGCCTTTTTTCTCTTGCCAGCACTTGCACTTTCCCTTCCATAAGTAAGAACATGGTTCCTGGATTACTCACAAGGTATGTCTCAGCTGCAGTCATTACTCGTCGCACAGATGCAGAGCATGGAATTAATTTCCGGATTCAGACTGGCCTGAGCAGAATAAATACCTCTACAATTAGTCTGCACAAAGATCCTTAGAATGCATGAACTAGCCTTGCTCAAGCTAACTCAGAGATGCCAAGATGGTAGAGAAGAGAAACACAGAGTTTCCAGAAGTGCACATGCTAAATTCTGTCTTACCAGAGAGGTCCATGGGGTTTGGATGCTCTTGGGTTAGACACAGTAAGCTCAGCAGATTTTTAGTCCTGATCTTTGTAGCACATGGAAGAACACCATGGCTACACAAAGCATGGAGTTCACCACCATGCTGGTGACTTGTAATTCCCTACTTTGCTGTTTAGCATTATTTCAAGTTTTGAACCCTATAGCAGTTGCAGTGCTTCTGCGTGCATTTCAACAGTAAGGAGAATTTCCAGAAAACTTCAAAAGCTGTCTTCTTTATTGCCACAAGCTGCTGAGCATACAAAACCCTGTAGTTTTGTATGAAGTTACTGCTTCAGAGTCTGACAAGGGATTCCTTACTTTCATCCATCGGCAGAAGGATGAATTAAAATAATCAGTAATTTTTTTTCCCATATATAGATTTCAAGGCTGTCTGAATATTTTTGGTTCTCTATATGACTAGGCCAGTATATGAAACCTTGAGTGGCAAACAACAGATGCTTAGGGAATGATTATTAATTCTTTCCCCTAAAACCAGAACTAGAAGGCAAGCAATGAATTATCAGGTAGAGGATTTAAACCAAACCTTTTCACACAAGGCATGCCTAAACAAATGGCATCCATTGCTACAGGATGGTGTAGGTACCAGGAGTTTAGATGAATTAAAAAAGCAATTAGGCAAATGTATTGAATGAAAATCCATTAGCAACTATGAAAAATAAATATACACCTCCTTTACCAGAAGCTGCTGGAAGGAGATGCTGGAGGAAGTGAAACTGGAAGCTTGACTTGTTCTTATACCTTGTCTTTAAACATTCACAGCAAATCAATGTCAGAGACAGAAATCCTGGGATAGCTGGATCTTAACTCTAGAGCTGCTCTTACATTTCCATGTTTAATAGGCATTGCCTTTCCTCAACTGCTATCAATACTCATTTCTTCTTGGGGCAATTCTGTTAGCACCAGTCTTTAAAACAAGGAATGACGCATTTTCTAGGTAATAGTTTCCATTTGTTTCTTATGTGCTGTAACCTCAGTTGCTAGCAATCTCCTCTTTGCCAGAAGTGGCTGTCATTTATATTTAGATATTAATAGACGTTTTACAAAGCTGTTGGGCACACTTGTCCTCTACTATTTATTGTTTTTATATTTTCACCAAACATAAATTGAAAGTTTGAATGAGTATGTATGGTCATGCTTTATGTGTCATGCCAATATCTACGGAATATAGCTAATTATATACAATATTTCTGAAGTGACTGGGTTTCATACTTCCATTGACATGACAAGATAGTTTCAGGGAAATTCAGATGATCACCTTCATCAAACTTTCAAAAGATAGAGAGAGTTTGGGTTTCCTTTTTGGTGTAGCATAACTTTCAAAAAAGATTTCTGAAAGGCATTCCTGCAATATATATCTGCCTGTGTCCTGCTGTTAAAATGCTTTTTTCCACTACTTGAAGAATACCAGGTGTCCTGGCTTCAGCTTAATTCAGAGTTCATTTTCTTCCTAGTAGTGGCTATTGTGCTGTGTTTTGGATTTAGGATGAGAACAATGCTGATAACACACTGATGTGTTAGTTGTTGCTAAGTAGTGTTTATACTAGCCAAGGACTTTTCAGCTTCCCATGCTCTGCCAGGGCCACC